>CM042755.1:4756537-4776537 GCA_022496165.2 Catalaphyllia jardinei | reverse complement strand
TGGCCGCCATTACGAACAGCACATCGCAAATAAAAATACCCCCGTGCACTTTTTTCACAGATCCTGCACAACACTAAAAACACATTAAATCCCAAGGATATGGCGTGAAGATTGACGACATATTTTTTGTGATTGCCGCAAAAATCTGGAAGTAACTTAAATCTAATGACAAAATGAAAAACATACCTGATCTGTATGCAAAATTGCAAGCGCTGGTCACGAGTAGCATTTTACATCGTTTACGCTGGTCTTACACCACCATCTTCAAGACACGCGAGGCTCCTTTCTTTCTGCTCCTTATTGAATAGAGTTATGGGTAAATTACCCGAGCATAATCGAACAACTAACGAGCAAAGCGAAGTGAATACGAAAAGTCCCGATTTTTGAAATGGCCGCCATGTTATGACGTCACATGGTTATCAAATCTGATAACGATCCCGGACTGCTTACGGTGCATATTAACAATATGTCGAATGATTTTCTTCTTTCATCCCTTTTTTATTCTGTCAAAGTACGGATAAACAATGCTGTGTTGCATAAACTTGCACCAAACAGCTTACTAGGCAATATGCAATCGAGAATTCATTTCATGTCACTATCATATTTAGCAATTATTGAATGAGACTGGGTAGGATATGAAGAATTCTACAGATCAAGGAGGGTTTTATCCACAGAGGCCCAACGTCGAGGTGGATAACACCCTCCAAGATCTGCAGAATTCTTCATATCCTACGAAAGCCGAATTCAATAATTTCTTTATTATTTATTCAAAATATTTCCCCGTTCTTGAAGGAGTTTCGCCATTTCGTTCTTTGTTTTCACGCTCACCAAAAGTAACATAACCTTGTCCCCAGGTTTTCTCGGTCAACGGTTCGATAATCTGCGGCGGGCTGCACTTTTGACGTCATCGGTTCAATAATTTGCAGCGGGCTGCACTTTTGACGTCATTGGTTCAATATTTGGTTAGCAGCAGCTGGTTATGGTGAATTATGTGTGTGGTTTTAAGCAATCAGAAACGGGGAAATATTTTGAATGAATAATTAACAATTAGACTTCGTGCCCGAGTTTCCTACGAGCAGATAGTCAACGAGGCGCAACTATCGCTCGTAGAAAACGAGGGCGAGTAGTCTAATTGTTTTAGTATAAATTTACCGTAGTCTCATGGCATAAAAAGAAAAAGATGTAAAGTAACGCGTAGAAAAGAACTGTTTTATTATGTTACATCAGGTTCAAACGTGATGCGCGATGTGCACTGATGCGTAACTGTTGACTATCAGCAGATAGGAAACGGTAATGTAGCCAATCAAATTCACGGATCCACAATAGACTACGGTAAATTTATACTATCAATAGATATTCGTGGTATGCACCTCAGACATTGCTGATGGAAAAGCTTTTAGAGTTGTGATGCTTGTGCTTAATTAGCACACATTAAAAACAAATAAGTGTAAAAGATCAATTTTGTAGCTTGTTAATCACATCATCTGCAGTATTTGCTACGTCGTCTCTGTTACCCACCCTAGCTAGCCTACACTGATAACGCGTTTGCTACCGAGTTTTGATGAAACCAATATCCATAGAGCCAGCAGGGCGTCACCTACAACTTTTGTAGGAAAAGGTGAAACTGTAACCCTGTGTTCTCAACTTTTTCAAGTGACGGCATCAGTTTAGCATTTTATTCCTAAGGTCAGTTTCGAACATTTTTACTTTGTTGACTCAATATCACCACTCCTTTTAAGGGGGGTGACAGACAAGGCGATTTTATATTCCCATCACGATGATCAGGGAAAATCGCCTAGTAAGCCCTGTGCAGCGATTGAATTCGCCGGCATTCGTCTAGTGTTCCTGTTCCCGCGATTTTCGCTGCTGATCACCAGTAAAGACAACCAATGAGGTTGGGCGATTTGATCACAAGACTTTTTTAGTGGCGGAGAACATGGAGGCTTGGAGCCTGGAACCAAAATTGGAGTCGCAAATCACCGTGATATGCTTAAAAATAAGCTTCGTCAATGTCGAAACTCGCTCGTGATCTGTGATGGCGACTGATCAAATTCGTATGTACAATCACCAACTACAGTATGTCTAGCCATTAGTGGAAAAGCTTTAACCTGTTAAAGTACCTCTTATGTTACCAAATGCCTTTTAAGGCACTCTTAACAAAACTAATCAAACAGCACTCTCTCTGCTTAAACCAAATCTTTTTTTTCCTGATTTTTTTTCTTTATTTTTCTTTTCAGCTTAGTTTCATTAAAGGCTATTCTGTAGCTTCAACAGGCAGTGAAGAGCTCGCTAATGCAGTCATGAAACTGGCAAAGGAATGTTTTAGCACACTGCGAAGCAAAAATGTTTTTCAGCCAAAGGTTTTGGCTAAGGTGTCACGTAGTTCCGAATTACCCAACAATGGGCCTGTTTTTTGGGTTGGATGTTCAATGTCAGTTAGTTCTTTCTTGAGGCCCATTTGTTTGCACAACAGAATTGCCAGGTTTAAATGCAGACTAAGGGAGGCAGTAGTGCTTGGTGAACCTTTGCATCCGGGCGATCAAAAAGTGCAGTGGTCATCTTCTGCATTTATGCGAGGTAGCCAAGGCGGTGGGCCTCCAGACAATCAAAAAGTGGAGCAAAAAACTGGTTACACTGTACCCAAAAATCCTTGCCGCAACTGTCAAGATATGTTTCAAGAGCTAAAGGGATTCATACCCAGCAATGCGGAAGCGGGAGAGGGAGACACATTCCAAGGCGCCTGTGCTGAGTACATTCCTGTGAATGAGCTTTTAAAGGATGATACACCAGATCTTCCTACAGATGCCGTCAAAGAAAAGCTCGAAGTGCATTTGGAAAGATGTAACTATCTGTTGGAAAACTATCGGAAAATTGCCGATGAATGTAGCGATTGTTTCATTGGGGATACTGACACATTGAAAAACGACCCACAGCTGCTAACTGCTGCTTATGATAAAATAAAACATATACATATTTTTGGGATGAGTGTACCACATGGCCATTTCAAATTCTGATTTTGTTATTCAAAATTTTATTCTGAAATTCGCCCTAATTCACTTTTGCATTCTGTAATTGTCGTGCCTCGACTCCATGTTCGGATACTGCCTTCTGTATGATGACTTGCCTCTGTTCCATGTTGGCTTTCTGTCTTTTGCTCTCTGTAATTATCTTGCCTCGATTTCCTGTGGCTTTCTGTACTCTGTCTTTTGAATTTTGTAATTTTTTTGCCTCGATTCCATGTTGGTTCTTTTTTTTAATTCTGCAATTATCCTGCTTCGATTCCATGTTTGTTCTCCGGGTTTTGGATTCGGAGATCTGCAGGCTGTTTTTTATAGAACACAATTTTGTCTGTCGTCTGTCTGCAACCATTTTAGTTTTTTTTGGTACCTCGTTTCCATTAAGTCACATCATGAGAACGAGGTGATCTGGAACACAGGGCTCTCTGATTCTTTGAAAGGGTCTGTGAAACGTTGCTAACAATATTGGGAAGATTGGGAACTGGTTTGTAAATAATCGCGAGACTACGACCAAAGATATTGCTCGGCGGGAATCTATGGGGCTTTTTGAGGACAAAATTTCGAACTTGAATACATCAATGTTTTGTTAAATTATAAATTACTGCTATGCGCAATAATACAGATTGGAAAATAACATAAATCATTTTTGTCCTGGATACATCAATTTTGATAGCATACATCGCAGTAAACATCAGGCTCAAGAGACAAAAGCTCGATCTAATCTGATTTACAATGCAAGAAACACAAAGACGTCTCGCTAAAGCAGTCTCTGTCGAAGCCATGTAAGTGATGAATAAATATATATGATTTCGGTGATATGAAGAAACATACCCTAGCTTTCTGTACTTGCAACAGTGCTAATGAAACAGCCGAGCCCGACGTCACTGTCTTCACTGGTGTAAATGGAATCACATGTGCACTGATTGGTTGTACCAGATGTTTTCGGTTTTACCTCTATGCACCACTTTCAGATGAAAACCTTCTTCATGTACATTAAAAAAGCGAGCAACCATGGTTTTGCTCAAATTTGAAGGCGTTAGGCCGAGCGTCTTACCGTCGAACTCAAGTGAAACCACATCCGCCATTTTTAGTTGTTCTGGAACCCATATTCCCGCCTTTATTGGTCACGTGATACTTTTCCGCCTTTTTTTCAAGGCGCCGTAAGGCAAACAAGCGAGGCGACATAGTTACAGAATATAGAAAGCAAACTATAAAGGAATAATAATGGCGGAATGATCGAGACAAAAATCGGACACGGAATCGAGGCAACATAATACCAGAATTCAAAATAAAGAATGGCGGAATGCAACAGTTTGACAAGAAATAGGCAGAACTACCGAGGCAGCATATTTGACAGATGCCGAATACAACATCCAGACAATATGGAATTGACTTGATGAAAACGTCAACTGTTAGCAGGAAATCATAAAATTGAAGAAACTTCATTGCAGAAAACAAGGAGAGAAATCGGGAAATTTGTAATGACAGTTGCCAAATAGAGACAACATTCTGGCCATCGCAGCAAAGTTGTGACAAGAAAACTTAAAATTTGAGGACGTCGATAAATATAATAAGAAATAAATTAAGAATAATAAGGAAGAAACATTGAAATCGATAAATGGCCATGTGTGACACTTATTTTTTGGCTTTAAACCAGAACTTAAAATGTAGGTAGAGCCTTAGATGCTTTGTTAAATTTCGTGGCGGAAGAGTGAAAAGGGGTTTCCTACGAAAGCAATTGCTTGTTGGATATCTTCCTTGATTAAATTTGATGTTTGTCATACTAAAGAACACTATAGTGCATTAACTAGCAATTATTGAATTCGGCTTTCGTAGGAAATGAAGAAATCTGCAGATCAAAGAGGGTGGATAACACCCTCCGGCCTCCGAGATCCGCGGAATTCTTTATATCCTACGAAAGCCGAATTTTAATAATTCAAAATATTTCCCCGTTCTTAAAGGAGTTTCGCCATTTCCCGCTTTGTTTTTTCGCTCACCAAACTTAATACAACCTTGTCCCCAGGTTTTCTCGATCAACGGTTCAATAATCTGCAGCGGGCTGCACTTTTGACGTCATTTTGACGTCATCGGTTCAATAATAATTTGGTCAACAGCAGCTGATTACGGGAAATTATGCGTGTGGTTTTTCAGAAACGGGGAAATATTTATAATGAATGATAATTGCATTTATTATTGTGCATTTGTTATGTGGCTCTGTCCCACAAGGACTGGTAACTACCAAATCCATGAATTTGATTGTCTTGTCTGAGATGTATATTGACCGCGGTCTAGATTATCCCATCTAGACCGGCACCTAGACCGGTAATGTTTTGAAGTGAAAAAGTTGCAAACTAAAATTTAAAATCATTGAATGTTTTCATCCAACAGTATTTATTTCTGTAATTGCCAAAAAGCTAAGGAGAAAAAAACCTAAAGAGGACGAGCAAACTTTGGAAGAATTTAATTCGGCTTATCGCCATTCGCAAGCACATAGTCAGTTACTACAAACCAGTTATGACAGTCGCATTAAACAAATTAAATTGTTTTTGTTTTTTGCGTTCGGTCTGTACTTACGACCGCGGTCAAGATTCTCCCATACAGACCTCCTGCTCGGTTAATAAGAGCTAGTTATTCAATTTATTATTGGTGAGGGAAAGGTGAAATCTGATCCCCTTGCCAACGCGTACTCCTTTAACTGTGTTACTGTTGTCAAACTAACCAAAGTGATGCACAAATTTTTCCAACAAAAATAATAATAATCATCTTTATTGAGGAAACTTTTTCATAAGAAAATATGGTTTTCAAAAAGGACCTCGAAACAATATATAAATTGTAAAAACAATAAAGCTATAAAATTACAAAAAGATTTAAAAGATACAAAAAATGCACAAAAATTTAAAAATAAGTGTAAAATGAAATTGTTTTTGAGTGTTCTTTGCAGATCGAGGAAATAGAAAAGTTCTTTCCTCAATCTCTCAGGGGTTCCCGAGAGAAAGTGAAATTCAAAACTCGACTCAGACCACTGCTATTTTCCACTGAGTTTAAAGTGGTACTATGATCAAATTTTTTTGATATTTTAGGTGTATCACATAGAATTCCATGAAAGAATAAAAACGCCGTTTAGCGTTTGCAAATATTTGCATTAGTTCCGGTGGTATTTAAGTTTGAAAAATATGTAAAATAGTGTGTAAAATATGCAATAAGATGACTGATGACGTCATCCACTCAACCCAATATAGCAACTGGTCGATCAGACGTGCATTGTAAAATTAAAGAGTCTCTGTTGATCCGTGATCTTAAGCCAGCCTTAAATGAAAACGTTGGCAGTGAGAAACTTCATCTCTATTATTAGCATATCCTTGTCGTTTTACGTCAATCAATTTTGTTAGTTCCCAGTCTGTACAGTTGTATTTTTTGAATTTAAATTCATCTGTAACTGAATTATAATCACTTCTGATGATGTATGTTGTAACATACGAAACGTTAAGTTCATAAAGTTATGCAGTTCAAGCAAATGTTTGTAACCGCTGTTTGCGTTTTATTCCTATTCAACCCAATATTATCTCAAGTACATAAAAAGAGCTATCTTGGCCAATTTGCAGCGCAGACAGTTGAAACTTGGTAGGCTAATAGTTCTACAGGAAACACACCTGCGGCTATACAATTTCAGGCCCCATGGCAACTCACTGATTTTCAGCTCGAAGCACGCTATGCATACGAGGCACGGGAGGTCTGGAACCCAGTATGTTGCCATGGTAACACAACGTTTAAGCTCGTATTGTTGAGCACCTTAAGTAGAATCTTACTGCAAAGAATCAAACATTTCTGATGGCCGAGATATCTTTTGTCATGATATTTGAACAAAATTTGGCTGAGTATGTGACGTCATCACTTGGCTTATTTGCATATTTGAAAAACTTGAATATCTCTTTGAACGAAAAGAGATATTTAAAAATAGTAAAAGGCATTTTTCTTCTCATACAGACTACTTGTTTATGTTTTAAATGGCTTCGATAGGAAAGATGCGATTTTCGTCTTAGTACCACTTTAAAGCTTTTGAGATATGCTGTTTCCAAAGGGGTATACAAGTGGTTTACAGGGGCTTAAAAGGGTATACTAGCTAGGGTACGCAAGGGATTGGAAGGGGCTTACAAGAGTATAAAAGGGTTTAGTAGAGGTAATCATACGGGTTCGAGTTCAATTTGGAATTAATTAGGGTTTACATGGGTATACAAGGGTTTACAAGGGTATACGTAGGTATACAAGAGATTACATACGAGGATTTACATAGGTAAACAAGAGTTTACAGGGGTATACGAGGATCGGGACTAAAACACCACACGAGTACATACGAGTAACATACGAGTACATACGAGTAACATACGAGTAACATACGAGTACATACGAGTAACATACGAGTACATACGAGTAACATATGAGTACATACGAGTAACATACGGGTACATACGAGTAACATACGAGTACATACGAGTAACATACGGGTAACATGAGTACATACCAGTAACATACGAGTACGTACGACCACACACGACCAAATATGATAATACACAGGTTAAATACGAATACAGTGGTTACATACGAATGCATAGAAGCAACATACGATGACAGGAGGGTAATAAACATGAATTTTTTTTCATTTCATGCATGTTTACATGTGCGCAGGCCATGTCTTGCACACACACACTGGTGCTTGTCTGTAGGTTTAGTGTAGAGGTCTGTAGATATACTACCGTCGTTAGTCAAAGAGACACTAACGTCAAGGCAAAAACTGCGCTACTTGTCCCTACATTTCTCACGGACTCGCTACATATACCTTCTTTTCTACCGGCGAAGCGCGCCCCATAAATTCTAACCTTACCTGTGACACTAAAAACCTCGTCTACATGATGCAATGAAACCGCTGTAATTTACAATACACAGGAGAGACGAAACGACGTTTAAAAGACCGATTTAATGAACACCGCCGTACTATAGATAACCCTAACACCACATCTAAACCTGCCACTGCTGCCGAACATTTCCTGTCCTCTCCTAACCACACTGCTAACGACATGCAATTAACACCCATCGAAAAAATCTTCTCTAAAACCGAGACTCTATTCGCAAGGCCAGGGAGGCCTTTTTAATTCAAATAGGCAGAACACTAGATCCTGACGGTCTGAACATCCGTGAAGAAACATGTTAATTGTTTCCTTTTATTATGTTAATTTATTATTTTACTTCACCATATGTTTATCTTTCATTTACACCGTCAACTATTTTTACGTATTTCCGGTAATATACTACATAAATACACGAACCAATGTAAAATTTCCATTTTACCTGAAGAAGGCTGGTTTGGCCAGCCGAAATATAGTACACCTTCAAAAAAACATTCTACGTTGTATCGGTTCCTGCCTTCATATTCTTTATTTCATTTGTGAAGCCGATTAGATCACTATATTGATCCAACGTATACCAGCAGGATCATCGTTTCGGTTGCTTGCTTAAACATTTTGTAGTCCTATGTTACCGTTTTCTATCTGCTGATAGAAAACACTTACGCATCAGTGCACATCGCGCTTCACGTTTGAACATGATGTAACATAATAAAACTTGCAGTTCTTTTCTACGCGTTACTTGACAATTTTTTCTTTTTATGCAATGAGAGAAATCGCCTCGTTGACTATCTGCTCGCGATCGTAGACATTCGTTGATGAATGTTGATATGCCAGACTCGATCCATAAAAAAAGGCAATTTTGTTTAACATAATTTAGTCCTTTACTCCGTTTTATTTCATTTTGGTCATATCTGCCGTTGGGATCAGTGTGCCGTCTATATTTTGTATTCTGAAATTTCTACTGATCCGGCACTCTCATCGGTTTGTTTTTTGTTGCTGTGGTTTCCATTTAGAGAGGAGAGAGCCTGAGAACAAGGAGGTAGAGAGAGGACCCTGGGAACGAGGTTGCAAGTTCCCCTTGCGTCACAAATACGTCACAATTGTCACGATCCAAACTTGGATGATGACGCTTGAAAAATGTGAGGATGTTATTATGGGTTGTTCAACAACTTAGCGAAACGACGGGTTGTTAAAAAATGGCTTCTTCTGTGATAAAAAGGAAGGTAAATCCGATTCAAAAAGACTGTGAGATGGCATCAGGTCGTTTTTTAACAAAGAAGCGCAAATTCTCTTTGATAAACGGTGAACCTGTGAATCCGGAGGTAAGAACTACACTGAAACTTAGGCCATCTTCCTGTGCTTTGTGTGGAGACGATTTTTAGCACGTTTAAACGCATGCAGTTTTTGTAAGGGTTTTTAAAGGGAGGTTAAAATTTTAACCGATACGTATAAGATATGAATACTTGCTCTATTGCACCGAGCTCTCGAGTCACTCGAATCTGTTGGTCTACTTGACCACAGTACTGAGCCCCCGAACCATCGAGTTGCTGAGCCAGTCAAGTATCTGCTTCTCCCATTTGACTACCGAACCACAGAGTTACTTGTGTACTAACTCTTTAAAAGTGGCCCAGTATTCTGTAGTTTAGCCTACAGCGCAACACAGTGCTAAACAAAGTTTGATTCCATTACGTGCTCGATCTGTTTTTTTGTCTTGTTTTGTAAGGATAGAGTTTCTTTTTCTTGAATATTGTCATTGGATTTCTTTCAGCCTGTAAACGAAAACAAAATATCTCATTACAATCCAACAAGTACGAACGAATGTTCCTTTGAGTTTCCACGGCTGTCTCAGGTAAGGCCAGAACTTTTGTCATTGTTTAAGCCATGTTTATAACAGGAGTGGCAAAATACATGTACTGTAGCCAAACAGTCAAATGACGCAATGATGAAATGGTACTGGTGGATAAATATTTCCAGTGGAAAAGGTTTGGAAAATACCCTACCAATAAAGTGAGGAAAAAGTGCAAATCTGAGCAAATCAAGGGTGAACACTGAAGCTCAAGGGAAACGTTAGTACATAATTACTACTGAAAAATTTATGAATCCCTTGAACTCGCATTGCAGGTTCTTCATGTAAGTAAACAGAACAGAAGCAAAGGTTTCAGTTGGTAGTAGAAAGATATAGATTTTATCCAATAGAGAAGAATATGTAAGTAACCTGCAATGGCGGCGAACTTGATGTAATGCGATGGTGTTTAATTGGTTCTTTAAATACAGCAGGGTTCGACATCTCCGCCAGCCCAGTAGCCTGAGGCTAGTAAATATTTTGTTGGGCTAGCAAAAAACCATGTTTAATAGCCAGATGGGTAGAAGAAAAATTGAAATAAATTATATATAATTAGTGTACTTGAAGTTCACAGTTGATTAAAAAAACAAGAACGTTTAAATACCAATAAAGAAGGCATACTAAACCTATCATCTTCTGGTGTCTTTTCTTGTCTTGCGTTTCGATCATAAACATCGCTAGATCCTAGACCCTGTGCTTAATGGTCAGTGCCTTCCCAGTCTTCTCCCCTCCAATGCTGCATTGCCTTGCACATCGCCTCGCAGGACCGCCTTGCACCTATAGCAATATTGTTAAGATGGAGTGATTTTGGACAAACTACGAGGTGCCACTATCAGGGCTCAATGTTGTGACCTGGGGGGTTGCCAATGTGACTGGATATGGTCTGCTGGTGATTAAATATTTATGTGTGGTCTTTATTCTGGCCACTGCAATTTCAAGTTATTATTTGTTTATTTTTTCATTTCCTAAGATCCGTACATAGGTAACTCAGGCTCACTGTGTGTGTCACGTGACATAACATGGGTAAATATAGAGTGGCGTTCTCTTAGAGAACATATGAGGCAAAGTTTAGGTCTGAAAATTCGTTAGAAAATGGAAATAAAAATCGATGAAACTTACCTAGCCTACGAGCAGGCTCACTTGTTTAGATGGGGAGTCGCAAACAAGAGCTGGCGAGAAGAATGGGTTAAGGTAAAGTGAGCCTGCATGCGAGCTATTAATTTTTGAAGCGTTCGCTGATGAACGCAGCGATCCGATTGCTCAAAATTGACAGGTTACAGGAACTAGTGCAACCTTAGTGCATTTCAAATCACGTAAACTGTCTGTAGACTTTGTTCAAGGAGCGTTCCTCAAGCTTTTGATTAATTCTGACTTAAGTTTTGAACTAAAACTAGAGCAGAAAATAGCTGTGAATTGTTTACTGGAAGGGAGGGATGTTTCCACAGTGATGCCGACCGGTTTCGGTAAGAGTTTTTTTTTCAGCTGTTCTTCACAGCGATTGAACAGAAGAAGATTTGAGAAGGAGAGTATCCAAACAGTGTGATTCCAGTTTGCCCGTTGGTAGGCCTGATTGAAGACCAGATTAAGGCGGGAAGGACAACCTCTCGGTTTGACCTGTGCTTCGCTACAAGATGTAAATGACCTTTTTAGCGACAATCCTTTGCCACAACTTCTGTTTACATCAGCAGAGATGGCACTCGATAATGACTTCAGAATCCTCAAAGACATTTCTTCAAAGGTTCCCTCATCAAGTTGAATTTATAGTCGTAGATGAATCACATACACTGGAGAGATCTGGATGGGCAAAAATGATCAGTAGAAACTCAAGTTTTTAATTTGAACATGCGGTCGCGTGCAGCGAAGCAGACGAAGCAAGTCTATATTTTTTTGCTTTTAAAGAGCTTTCTTCACCACAGCTTGAATGAAAATTTATTTCTATTGTACTCTCTTTCACATTTCTTTCATCTGGTTCCCTGTATTTGGGAATTTTAGGTTTTAAAAGTGAACTTTGTTTTTGCACACTGGATTTCTGCATATTTAATATGCGACAACCATCGCGGTTTGTTTGTTTAGTTTATTCGCTTTGTTCAAATATATTCTTTGCAGTCTTATTTAGCTACTACAGAACTCAGAACTGCCGCGAAAAGAACTGATTGGCTACTAATTTAGTACAGTTGCAATATGATTGATCTCAAAGTAATTAGCTTTCATCTTTCTTTCGCAGCGCTGTAATATATTTTGTCGTGCGGCAAAGAGATTATTTGCTTTCTTGTTATCAAATTGGTTTTCACATGTTTCTTTTGCTTTCATCATTCGTTGTTTCCTAAATGGTAGCGGTTATAGTACAAGAATGGAAATTCTGTTGTACGTGGTTTCGATTTGCCCCCAAAGTCAATAGTTAAAAGTTAACTCATCGTGCCATCCATGAAGTTTGACCATCCTCCGCGAAAGTCTCCACGTGCAATACGTTGTCATGTTCGTTTACATTTTGCTTTGTTCCTATTGGATAGTTATCTGGCACATGTGAAATGCCGACTTGACACCTCGCGAGGGGCAGAATTCAAAAATCACTAGCTCGCGTGCAGGCTCACTTTTCCTCACCTCTTTCTTCTCGCCGGCTTTGCCGGTTCTCGGTTGCCTTTGTCACCTTTGATGCGATACCCTACTCCAACAAGTGAGCCTGTTTGCAGGCTAAAACTTACCATGTGGTGAGTTGTTGTTGTCCTTAATACATACACATACTTTTGGGGGAAAATAGTCTTCGTCACCTTTCCTTCATAGTAAAGTCGCAAGGTAGGAGGCTGACGCTAAAATGGGGCTCTGATTGACCCAAAACAAGCACAATTTTTTTCACGAAAAATTGAGTTCAGTTGCTAAATAAACTTACTACACTCGTGGAACATGAATTTCTCTAAACCATGATTACACTGAAGCATCTCCAGCTAGCAATGCAAGGCCACTAGGCTCCGTAGAACTTGTACGATAACCTACTAAAATGGCGGCCCGAAACCATTGCCGTCATAACCGGCACAATTCAAAAATGGCACTGCACCTGTTGACGAGTATAATAAGTCCCCGTGCAGGGAAGGGAGACCCACATTGCTCGAAGACAAAACTCGCGGTATGACTACACTCTCGGAATATTTTCCAAAATCCCTTCTTCCTTAAGAGCCAATCGTGCACTGAGAAATTCATGTTCCACGAGTTTGGTGAGTTTATTTAGTGACTAAACTTGATTTTCGTGAAAAGAAATAGTGCTTGTTTTGGGTTGATCAGAGCCTGATTTTAGCGTCAGCCTCCTACCTTGCCACTTTACTATGAAGGAAAAGTGGTGAAGAGTACTTTTCCCCAAAACTACATGTATGTATTAAGGACAACAACAACTTGCCACATAATAAGTTGCATCGATTTTTATTTCCATTTTCTAGCAAATTTTCAGACCAAAACTTGCCCTCATTTGTTCTCTATATTCCCCTATGTTTAATGTCAAGTGTCACACTTGATACTTCACTTGCATCTATAACAGCAGTTCAAATATGAATTATTTCATATACACTTTACATCATTTCACTCCTTACGGGAGATATGAACTCATTAAATTGACCTTGCTCCCAATGTGTGGCTTCATAGCTCAGTTGGTAGAGCATTGCACCAGTATTGCGGAGGTCATGGGTTCGAATCCCGTTGAAGCCCTGATTTTTTTCAGGCTTCTTATTTCCAATTGGTTAAATTGGAAAATTTACTGCGAGGATCATACTTCACTTGTTTGGTTTTTGTCGACGAAGAAACAATGTCGGAGAAATAGGCTATATAAGCAGAGAGGTTGGACATCCTAATATTGATTACAGATGAAGGACCACCATTTGAAGAGTTCCCTTTTGAATGTTTTGTGTTGTTGTTGTTTTTGTTGTTTTGTTTGTTTTTGATCATGCTTTGATGAAATCAAAGGCAGAGAAATCATGAAGAAATTTTTACACGCCATTGATGGACCATGAGTAACTCAGTAGAGGGGGCCCTGGGACTCCCCAAGGTGAATTTCTGGTGAGAACATTGTATATCAAGTAGAGGAAGTTTGTAGAAATTGTGGATTTTATGGCTAAAAAGCAGTATTCTCCCTTTCCTGAAAAGCCTGTCAATAGCACTTACCTGCGATGATATCACAAAAATTTCTCAGAACGTAAAACCAAGGCTTGGTGGTGATCGCTTCACATGGTTTGTTGATGTTTAGGGAAAGTACTCAGTTGCTCCTGTCAGTTTTATCATTTTTTGTCCGAAGTGCCTCAATAGTGTATTGCCTACGGCTGTGCAAACTCTTCAGACATGAAAATCAAAACATCCTGGCATCGCTTTCTGCTGGAGAACAAAGAACTACTTTGCAAATGGCTCGCAAAAATTCGACAAAAGAACACACCATTTAATGAGCACTTAGGCTATGTGGCGACCATTTTGAAGCCGACTGCTTTAAAAAAAATCCTGGGTTCCTTGTGTATCTAAGAAAGGAGCCTCTTTCATTCAGTAACAACCCGTTAGCTGATATCGCAGAATGTGAAAATGACAGCATGAAGCTTGAGGTCAAGGAGTTTGAAGAAGAATGGTTGAGAAGGAAAATTAAAGAATTGGAGCTTTCCTTGGAGAGAGAAACTGCCTAAAGGAAAACAGTTAAAGTTGCCTTAGAAACCAAGAGATTCTCTGTGAAATTTAAATTTTATACCAGTTTTAATGAAGAACAGTTTTGTTGACTTTTGGAATTCTTGTGCAATGGAATGAATAATCTGACCTACTAGGGATCATCTAGTGCTTCCAATTCCAACAATGAAGATTTTGTTTTACATTCTTAATTGCACATGTGAAGAATTATCACCACCTTGGTTAATGCCATGTTTCACCACTTTAAAGGAGTACATGTGGATATCTAGCCAATGCGATGACTGCTGCTATGGCGAACAAGTTCATAAACAAAGCTGAGGTGATTTGAGCTAAGAGTGAACGTGCTAAAAAGCATGTGCTTGAAATGATTGACGGTCAGAAACAATCAAACAAATTCCTAACCTTGTTCCTTCGAATTGAGACAAACTTGACTACAAATTGTTTGGAAAAATTGTCATGGCTGCTATTAAATGCCCAAGTTTGTTGCTGCATTTAATGTTTTGCGAGCCGGAAATCACTAAACATATTGAAATGAAGTAGGTTGGGACTGGAAAAGAGTGAGTTGCTATGGAAACAGAATTTTTTATAGCCATGGGTGTGTTTCCCATAGAATTATTAGGCTACCAAGTTTCAATTGTCTATGTTGCAAATTGGCCAAGATAGTTTTATTTTTATCTTGATATAAAATTGGGTCGAGTGTATGATGTCATCAGTCGTCTCATTTGCATATTTTACACATTTTTCAAACTTAGTTATCTCCAGATTTTAAGCAAACGATGACCCAAATAATATGTTGACAAAGGCATCTATTCAAAACTTTTATTTGCATCATTACTGATGAGAATGGCCAGCCAGGTTATTTACATGTAGGGTAGGAGGTTTGTAGGTTTGATACAAAACTAATGATGTTATTTTCTGGTTGTTTTGCGTCAAAAGTAAGTCGTGAGGGGCCACTGGGCCCTGATAGGAATGTTCATAATTCAGGGTTTTCAAATTTAGCTGGCGCCCAGTGCAAGTCACCGGCTACTTCAAGCATTTGTGGGAGGTACTTTTTGTATTCCAAATTTTATAACTACACAATTCTGTTTCACCAAAGTAATCGTGATCTGGTCTTTTCGAGGAAATAAATAAAGGCTAACTCATGAAAATAATTAATAAACAGTGCAGCTATAACCTGTACCTTTTGATCCTTGAAGATTTGAATTTGCATGTATCGAGGCAGTGGCAGATTTGTTCTCATGCAAAAGTTTTGACATGAAGTGGGAAAAAATGTATGGGAATAAACTTCATTTAAGGTGATTCCCTAGTAAAAGAATCCGCCATAGATTTCTGATGAAACTTGGTATGGTGTCATTACAGTACAAGGAGTTGTTAAAAAAAAGGTGGTCACCGTGCTTGTTTTCATGCCACGATGCTGACAAATATGGTTATTTATGTGACTTTTGGTTATTTCAGTGCAGAACAAATAAGCTCAATTATTTTTCAATGTGGCATGTTATGTCACAAAGAGTTCGACTTTAATAATAATAATAATAATAATAATAATAACTTTATTTATATAGCGGTATATACAAAAGCTCTATATCGCTTTACAATCTAATAAATATCTAACTAACAATAACACTAAACTGAACAAAGAAGTCAATTGAAAGCAAGTCTAAAAAGATAAGTTTTCAATCTAGATTTAAAAACATCAACTGATCGACTTAATTTAATGTCTAAGGGAATTTCATTCCAGAGCTTTGGGGCAGCAACCGAAAAGGCCCTGTCCCCATAGCTCTTCAGGCGTACATTGACTTTCTTTGATTGCTTATTCATCTACCTCCCAGAAAAAATGGCTTCAAAGACCTTGCTTTATTAAACATAATTATTTTGGACTTGCTCTATTTGGGCCTGTTACGTCTCTATCTGTAGCATTTATTTCATTTGCCAAAAAAGTAGCCATAGATTTCTGCCAAATTTTTTCTCAGGTATTGTGGATATTGTTCGCATTGAATTTATAAAATAAAAAGTGGGGGTCATCGTGCTCGTTCAAGAGAAAAGGAGCTTTTATATCGTTATCTAGCTTAGTTTGAGGAAAATCTCTTATGTTTTGTACACGCGGGCTGGTGACGTAAAAATCGTGCGCAGTAGGAATGCGCAATGCAAAACTCGGGAATCACCTTAATCAAGGCACCCTGATTTTCAAAATTTTCTGGGGGAAGCTCTCCATTCCTCTCTGCAGAAGGGGCGGGGTGCTCCCCCACTCCAACAAGGTTTCTGTTATCGTGATGAGATAGTGCTCCGGCTACTTTACAATTTCCTCCTGCTACTTTTTTTCAATTTGAAAACCCTGATAATTTAATAAAATTGTTCCTACATTGACTTTTTTACTAGGAGGAGTTAAAGAAAATCTATGGTGGAAGACGACGAAGGCTTGTGATGAGAAAGAGTAGCATTGAGGTAGGCTTTGTAAGCTACGTGTATATACCATATTAAATTCTCAACCTTGGATATTGCAATTCTAGCTTTCCAATTGGCTCACTGGATCTTGGTTACCAGCCATTATACCTGCGTTTGACCTTATATGGAAATAAATGCAGTAAACATCGCTCGACATACACTATTTTGTGGGAAGCTAAGTTTTTTAAGTCTGATTCGGTGAGCTATCTAAAGGAGAAATACAGGAAATTATGGACAATGCCATCCCAGGTAAAAATAAAAAGCCATCAACTGTTTAAGATTATATTATTTAATGGTACGTACATTGTTTAGGTTAAATTTCCTTCTGGAGTTGCAAAATTTAAACATGACTGTCAAGATTTTATGCAGTCATTAAGATTACATAGCAAAAGCAATGTTTACTTTAACAGAATGGCTCGCTAGTCCTGTTGGCACCAAATTTCGAAACCAATATAAGAAATGTCAAAGGAAGAACTGGATGTTTGTTTGAAGTGCTTTATCATGTCTACAAGAAAGAAAGATGGCACGTATTGCAAAATCCATTTGAGCCACCATTGGCCATTTCCTTTATGGTGCCCACTGACCAGGCAAATAAATTGTTAGAGCATTTATTTTTGTAAAAGGCCTCAGGAAAACAGGCATGTGATTGCTGGCGTAGTCTATAAGAAACCAATTTCCAATGAGCAAATGAGGAAACTGTTTGACTTAGCGAGCTTGGATCGGCGAGGAGTGAAAGTCTGGCACTGCTTCAGAGGACAACCTAAGGTTTTTCTCACTCTCTTTTTTTGCCAAAGAGGACAAGAGAATCAATGACAGCTAGCACCAACACATCTGTCCTTGCGAAAAACACCTCAAGGAGTTGAGTGTTTTAAGCTGAACCAAAGTAGGCCCAGTTCTTTGCCATTGCCTTAGAGATTCTGAAGTGAAATCAGATGCTAAGAGTTTCTGTCCCTGACTGTGAATCTAACCAACGATGAACTCCATACATACAGCTCAAAATGCTTTGGCTTTTCAAGCAAGGGAATCATGAAAGAGTTCTCTTTAAGAGTATTTTTGGCACAACGTCTGTGTCACAGACGTTGTGATCAAAGTTTTCCGCAGCATTATTACATGTTCATGTACAATGGCAACATGCAAAGTGTACGATCATTGGGCTCTTCTCTATGACTTGAACTTGATCACTTTTATAACTTTCTGACCCAGGCTCTATCTTTTTCATTTGATAGACGTTCCTTGAATTATGCTTGATTGTAATGTCATGCAGAAAATTTTCTTGCTTTGCTTTCAGATTTTTCATTCAGCTAATTGTACAAACAGTGCGCATGTCATGTGATTTCCCACTTGTTGTTCTTTTTACCACATCGACTTCCAGTCGCTTTGTAAATTTAAAATTCAATAAAATTAAGCTACAATTTCCAAGTATACAAACAATTCCACCTAATGTTATTCCATTTGTGCTTTTTGGATATGAGATTTGTCATAGCTAACCCGCAATAATATCCATGACTGGAAACACTTTTTCAAATCCCTTTGGATTATCACTGTTGTCCACCGCAACTCTTGAAGGTGACTGGACACAGGTCTGTTCTGTGCCTTCTTTATCTTACAATCTTTATTTAAAATATGTAAATTACAATTATAACATAGGCTGACCCGTGGATAGCTAGAGCTAATCTAGGCGGGCCAGTCAAACAAGATCTTATTACAAGCAACCATACGTATTGACAAATTGTGAAAAAGAAAAAGAGTAAAATAACTTAACCATACATGAATCATTTGTAAAATTTTTCAGTCGCAGTGATGCTAAGATATTTTTGAAAGTTGGCTGCAATTCCTTTTTTCAAAAACTGTTCTTGTGTTATGTGAGATCCGTACTGTTTGTTTTAAATTTTGTTTTCAACTTGTTGGCTCAAAATATCAAAAATTAATAATGATTTCCTTTGTTTGGGTCAATTTCCAATTTGGCAACATGTGTTTTAGTAAACAATATTATTGAGTTTTTGATAGTATTTCATAGCAACTTGAAAACCACTGCACACTGATCAAGGCAACAAAGAGGATCATCTGGTGTATAATTAACAGGCCTTCTTCAGTGCTTGATCCAGTGTATAATTAGCCTGCTTCAGCACTTTCACATCATTCTATTGACTCACGAAGCATGTGTGCTAGTTTTACTCAGCTATGGTGCTACTTGCTATTGCTCTGTAGTTTCTGATTGGTACAGTTATAATTTATTGACACCACAAACTTAGTAGTAACACCTTTGCAGGATAATCAGCCATACAACTGGATATTGCTGCGTAATACAATTTTATAGCTGGTGATCTAAATGGGGTTTATCAGTGTCCTTATGTGTAATGCACATAATCTCATTAATTGTTAAAGTACTGTCCAGCTCGGTGGCAGCTCTGTTGGTTTATGCATACAACCTGTTGGACTAAAATTGGCCAGTTAAGTCCTCTCTATATAAGAACCTGGTTATCCTAAAATTTAGAACAGGTCTTTATCTTATAAAATCTGTGAAAAAAGTATGTACACTTGGGCAAATAAGATATATCAACATTCAGAATCCTCTTTGGAGATACAAGTGCCTTATCACTCCAACTGCAATGTAGGACTTAAAAATTCTTGCGGTCAATGCTTTAATTAGTTCTTCTTTAAATGGTCATATTTACCTAACTTCAGAAATTAAGAACCTATATGTAAATCTGGGTACAGCTTATGGGATTGTTTGGGTAGACATGGTAAATTTCAAAATGGTGGTAGAGAAAACCAGCCAATCAAAATGAGTTGTTTTATGTGAGGAAGACCTACATGTACGTGGAGCAAAGCTGCCTAGACAAAACCCCAAGGAGTGCACCGTCACATGCCTGAGATGTTGTAAGGGCTCTTAGTTTAACTGGCTGCAAAAGGGCTGGGCAGTCAAAATGTTTCCAATCATAGCTACCAAAGCTAATATTCTGAGCAGAATCTTCCTTTAACAAGGCATGGTTCAATGTCAAATCTAAGGTTAAACAATATTTGTTTGTGTGCCAAACGCCACCTTTGCATGCTCTTGAAATTACATGTACATATAGCTTCCTCCTTTTCTTATACTTTCTCTCTCAAAAGTGTTGTGGTACCTTGCTTGTTTGTGGCTAGTTTATCATC
>CM042755.1:4738458-4744977 GCA_022496165.2 Catalaphyllia jardinei | reverse complement strand
GTGGTTGCTTATATTACAAGAGGTTCCAAATAAAGTGATTTGACTTGGAAACTTTTGGTATTTGGAAAACTGGTCACTGAGTGGTCGCTTACGAGAAGTGATCTCAACTGGAGCTTCAACTGTAGGAACAGTGAAACGTGCCAGCCATATACCTGCATATAGTCTTTCATTGTCGTCACATCAATTTCATCTGTTATTCTGTCTTTTTCATGCTGACACATGTCAGCTATTAACTGATCATAAAACTTTCTATTTCCCATGAATCTCAGGGAATCACTTGCTGCCTGAAAGGTAGAAAATGGAAAATCTTTAGAACAACATCACTTGGGTCCCTCAAATATCTTTGTACATTATGTTCTTGACAGTATACAACACTGTATACTCGACATTGGTCGCACATGGGTTTTGTCCATCATCAAGCACGATTTGCTCTTTTTTATAGTTATTAAAAGCTGGGTTTTTCAAAACGTTTGAGCTGCAGTTTGCCCTTTATAATCCATGTCAATCTCCTCCATCCTTAACCATCTTAGCCTTCAGTGTAGGTAGATTTTCGCTGGGTGAGTGGATATTCCCATCAGTTGTTCGGGTCGCCATCTTGAATTAGAAAAACAGTGGAGAGCGAGGCAAAAAGTTGTGTTCTCGTGTTCCTGCCCCAATTCTCCAAGTCTGCAGCAAATCCAAAATGGCCTCTAAACACTCAAAAGATGAAAACCACCAAAGCTGTCTGTACTGCAAGCTATAAAACATCCATGCTCTTTTATGGTTTGCTATTTAATTTCTTTGGTATTTTTCTCTCAGTTAACTGCTACTAACAGCATTTTCAGGTTCCTTTCAATCTAAAAAGGTAATTTTGAAGGGTGGCCAAAATAACTCAAAATACAGAGCCTGAGATCTCATTGGTTGATGATTCTCATAATTATTTTACAATGTAGACCATTCCAAATGGATCACATATCCACTATCACGATACCTGGAACTATTTGTATTTTTTTCATTTTTTATGCAGGTAAGAGGATATATTATTTTATTAGCTAACATTTTAATTACCTCAGATGCTGGTTTAATGACCTTTTTACCACAGTAATATTTTACACCCTGCCCTCCACTGTGAATGAAAATCTTGAACATAATAAGGGGTGGAAATTCTGCTCCACCAAATCTATGAGACAAACAAATAAAGCATGCATGTATGTTATCATCAGGTCTCCCCTATAAAGACAAAAAAATTTATATGTCAATTTGAAAATACAACACATGTTTGTGTGTTTTAAGATTCCTGGACCCACTCATAAGACAAAAACATATATTTTAATTAGCTCACAATAGACCATTTTCAGTTCTCTGCTCGGTGACCTGGCCTTTCAATGGCAGCGATGCTGCAATGATACAGACGTCTCTCTGCTTTTGTCATGTAAATGCACCTAGTTAGTATTAGAACAACTTGATTTACACAACAAAAGCAGTCAGGTCTGTATCAAAACAAGGTTACTTCCAGCCTCACTGCCATTCAAAGGCCAGGTCACTGAGCAGACAACTGTAAAATGGCCCATTCACATTATTCCCAATGAGAGTATCCAATTACCCAAGTCAGCCTAGCTGGGCATGAGAGGGTGATCAGGGGTTTCAGAAAGAGCCGGGCACTCCGGAAAATTGAATTGGTTTGCTGTGATAATGACTTTGTCTACCTGCTTTGACCATCTAGAGGAGAACTTTCCTTGTAAAGAAGTTTACAATGTAGTTTGAAAACCTTTGCCCCCCTATGAAAACCAGTTGTCCTCACATTGAAAACCTTAATGAAAGCTCAGGGTGATGCCCCCCCCTCCCCCTTAAAATATCCTGAGGGGTCTACAGTGTACATGCACCCTTAAAGGCTGGCAACGGAGTCGGAGTTGTAGACCTTATGACCTAGTGAAAATCAAAAATCAGAGTTTTAAGTAGAGTCATAAGCTCGATGGAATCAGAGTCAGAAGAATCAGAACGTTACCATTTCTTGTGATTCCGTTTATGACTCCGTCACTTATGATCCAGTGAAAACTAAGTTGTCGGAGTCTGAATTATAATTATTAAGCAGAAGCAGAAGAACCAGCCAATCGCAAGGCCCGGAGTCAAACATTGTCATAGGCTTATTCTTCCGCTTCTGCCTGCGACTTCGACAATGCAGTTTTCACTTGATCGTAAGCGACAGAGTCATAAGCAGAATCAGTGTTCTGCTTCTGACTCCATCGGTTTGACTTTCACAAGATCGTATTGCTCTACGCTTCTGATTACGCCTCTGACTATGACTCCGTTGTTAGTGAAAACCAGCCTTCAGGAAGCTAAACCACTAAACATAAGTTTCTTGTTTGTCTCAAATGGGGCAATTGTTTTTATTAAATAAGTAATACCTGAATCTCACTCTGGCCTGGATCACAGGATCTCGCAAAAGATCTGCTTCAAGAGGCGACACTTTTCTTAACACTTCATACGTGAGAGAATGTTCCTACAAACAACACTTCTAATGTTAACTTTGGCGCGCCAAATCAATGACGGTTTCTTACAGCTTAAAATTATAAAGCCTCATAATTAATCTTAAAATCAGTCAAACTTCACACTGGCTGTCTAAAAAATACGGATCGGATATTGTCCACTTACCGCTGCACATATGGCATATTTAAGCAACTTGAACATTTGCTTGTCACGATACGAACACCAGAACCGCTCAATCTTTCTTGTTGCTTCAATTCTAGTAAGCCTGCAAAAAGATCGATCAAACTGATATAATTTCTAAAACCATTACGCTTACATTGTGTATTGCATTCGATGTCGACTAAAACCCACCGTGAACCAGGAGGAGCTTCCTTAACATTTTGCCCCATGTCTTTTGATGGAATCCACAAATCAAGAAAGTCAAATGCTCAAAAGTTTTGCACGGATAAAAGCTTGCACCAGTCAGCCATATTGTTATTAACCCACAATTCAGCTGGTTACTATGGAAACGTATTACGGGCTCGTGTCAGCGTAAGAGTTGTTGTGAGGGAACCACCTTATACACCGTAAATTTTGTGTCCCGTTTATTACAAAATTCAAAATGGCGTCCAACAGTATGGCTGTTCCTTTGGGACGTAAATTATTTTGCCGTCTTCTCGGCGCTAACAGGTATATGTATTGTTACCTCTGAATTCAAATCTATATACTTTTAGTAAATTCTTGATGTCTGAATGATATGCCCTTTGTTTGGTTACAAGTAGAAAACAGCTTTGGTGGACTATTGGTTCCCAATACACCAGTGGTAAGTAAGCTTATCTGTTCAAAATTTTAAAATAATTACGAATTGTCCCTCTCGCATAGTCCGTCGAAATTGCCGCATGAACTCCTGGGGGCGAGAAGCACACGAAAGTAAGCCATATAGTTTGACCTTTCACGGTCTATTGATTTTTCGGTGCAAATTTATAATCTCATTACACGTATCAATAGATCCCATCTCTTATATTATCGCCTGGCTGTTCCGAAAACGCGGAGTGCGGAGTGTTAATTTTTTTTTTTACAAAACAAATTCAAATAAAGTTTGAAAGTGAATTAAAATACATGATTGATAAATAAGCTAAAAATAGAATTTTAAATAACTCTTTTACTTAAATCTCCTAGGTACAGTGGGACCTCGATTTAACGAACCTCTATTTAACGAAGTCCTCGATATAACGAACGATATTCTAGGTCCCGGTCAAAGTTACAGTAAAATGTATGGAATAGAACCTCGATATAACGAACCACGATATAACGAATTCCTCGATATACATGTAAAGGAACATATTCCGGAAGCCTAAACGTAAAATCTACCTCGATATAACGAAATACATGTACAATGTGAACATGCGAGAAAAGATAAACGCTGAACAGATCAACAGTCAACAAATCTTTTAATCCTTATGGTAAAGAGACAGCAACCTTTCAGTCAACTTCTTATAACATTATATATCATTGGCACTATAGTATTTCCAGTTACAGGTCAATCATTAACTATGACCTCGATGAAACAAACTTTTTGGTTGTTTCCCCTCAAAATCGTTATATCGAGGTTTTCGATATAACAAACCCTCTATATTTAATGAACAAATTTGGCCCATCCTCGAGGTTCCACTGTACTGTAATATAATTTAGCCACTGCTCTTCTATGGGGCGCCATTTGTAAAAAAATGATTTAGCTTAATTTCGTAATTTTTTTCCTTATTTACTAAATAAAGTTTTGTGATATGATATCATACGTCTTTGATTTGATATAACAAATTCTTATTTCAAATCTTGCATTTATGATTTGATATAATAAATCCTGATTTCAAATCATAAGTTCATGATTTGATATAATAAATTATTTTTTCAAATCATGCAGTTATGATTTGATATAATAAATTCTGATTTCAAATCATACTTTTATGATTTGAACTAATAAATCCTCATTTTAAATCATGCCTGCATGATTTGATATTATAAATCCTGATTTCAAAACATGCGTTCCTGATTTGATATAATAAATCCTGATTTTAATTCACGCATTCATGATTTGATATCATAAATCCTGATTTTAAATCATGCGTGTAACGGAGTTTGCTTGAGTTTCTGAAGCTATGGCGACTTCACTTCATTAAAGTTTTTTCGTTCCAACTACCTTTGTGCTAGTTATTTCAAGCGGAAACATAACATGGTGTCAGAAGTCTTACTCTAGACTGTCATCCTCCTCGAAGTTCAGTTGGAAGCCTTCACGAGTGACCCGAAATCGAGAAATGACGGAAAATTCGCCCGCCTCTGGCTCGACCGCTGGTTCAACACAGCAAGTTTCTTTACCGACTTTTACATCGAATGTTCCTCCGCCAGGATGGCTGGAATTGAAAGGAAAACTCTCCGATAACTGGAAAATATGGAAGCAAGTCTGGGATGCCTATGAAACCGTAACGAAGCTAAACGAAAAAGAAAGTAAATTTCGTGTAGCGACCTTCATCACTTGCATTGGCGCCGAAGCGCTAGAAGTACACAATGGTTTGCCGAGGATGAGAAACAGGACATAAACGTCGTTCTTGATCTATGGAACTCCCATTGCATTGGACAGATAAACATTATCTACGAACGTTACCGGTTCAATAACCGAAAACAAGAGTCTCACGAATCCATCGATGTTTACGCTACAGCACTGCGAGCTTTGGCAGCCACGTGCGAATTTGGTGCTTTGAAAGACGAAATGATTCGCGATCGTCTTGTGTGCGGTATTACCGAGAACAGCGTTCGACGAAAGTTGTTGCAAGAGCCTCAATTGTTGTTGGAAAAGTGTTTGGATATCTGCAGATAGGCTGAAGCCACTAGCGCTCATCTTAAGGTAATCAGCGGGCAATCAATAAGTACAGACATCCTTGAATACCGATATGGGATCTGTGGAGCTTTTCTTTGATCTTGGGTCTCAGGCTTGTAGGGATGATGCACTTTGGACCCTTGAAAATGACACCATCTTGAGCAGCCAACTCATCTCTGATATTGAAGTAGTGGCGGAGCTCTGTAGGTAAGCTTTCTCTCTGGCTAGGCCATCCATTCAGAATCACAGTTTTCAGAGATTGCAGAATAGCATCTTTAGCAGTCTCCTCACGGATTTCTTGGATCTGTGGCTCGGATACTGACAAGAAATTTACAGAATGGATTCTCTCTACTTCCTGATCTGCCTTTCCTGGATGGTGTTCATGTGGTAGGTATGCTCTGGATAGCATATCAGCAAGATACATCTCAGGGCCACGCCTGCACTTGATTTCAACATCATATTGCATTAGTCTCATCAAAAGACACTGTAATCGTTTTGGAGCAGCAGCAAGGGGTTTCTTGACAATCATCTCCAATGGTTTGTGGTCTGCCCACAGGGTAACTCTTCTGCCATATACATATTGATGATTATGCTCCATACCGAACACTTGTGCAAGTAGTTCTTTTTCGATCCGCGAGTAGTTTTGTTCAGCTTTCGTCAGGGCTCTGCTAGCATAGGTTACAGGTTGACCTTGTTGCATGAGCGCAAAACCAATTCCTTTCTCTGAGGCATCTCCTTCTCCTTCAGTAGGTTCACTTGGGGTGAAGAACTTCAAGACTGGAGCGGTAGACACAGCTTTCTTGATCTTTACAAAGGCTTCTTGTTGCTCTTGAGACCATTCCAAGGGAACATCTTTATGTGTCAATCTGCGGAGGGGCTCAGACATATCACACAAATCTTCTAGGAATCTTGAGAGGTACTTAACTGTGTTTACAAAACGTTGTACAGCTTGCACGTCTTCAGGTCGGGGCATGTTGCAGATAGCTTCTACTTTCCGGGGATCAGGCTTTAATCCTTCACTGGTTAACAAGTGACCGATAAATGGAACTTGGAGATTTCGTAAGTTCCTGTCATGGTCCTGCGATGCTGCTAGTAGGGTATCACCCTTTCCTGTAATAAGCAGGTCGTCAAAGATTCTGTGTACACCAGGTAACCCTTCTAGATTCTGGTCGAGCCTCTGCTGAAACAGCTCAGGGGCAGGT
>CM042755.1:4730958-4735958 GCA_022496165.2 Catalaphyllia jardinei | reverse complement strand
TTTTCCTGCATGTGTTTACACTTGTTACAGTTCAGTTCTTTAAAGAAGGAAAGGTGTAACGTTACTATGTCACGCAACGTTTATCACGTGACTCGTTTAGCCAATCATATATGCTAAACTCCATGTGCTTTGGAGATTAAAGTTTGCTTGTAAGTTTCTGAAGCTATGGCGACTTCACTTCATTAAAGTTTTTTCGTTCCAACTACCTTTGTGCTAGTTATTTCAAGCGGAAACGTAACAATGCGTTCATGATTTGATATAATAAATCCTGATTTGATATCAGTGATTTAACTTGATAAGTATGATTTAACTTAATACATAATCAGTGCCAGTACATGTGACAAGTCACAAGACCATCTCAGTGTCAGACGCGGGAAGCTCACAAACATGTTGGACGATATATCAAGGTCAATCGCTTCTGCCATGTCCCAAGCGGTCCAAAGGGCTGTTGACCAGGCTCTATTGCGTCTCCCAATCACATCAACTAGCGCAAGGGATGTTGTTATTACTTGAAAAGAAGAACTGACAAATTTGATTGAAAGTATGTGATGCGTCACTTCTTGAATACTCATATCTCTTTGCCCAACAGCTTTCATCATTAACTTCCTCAAAGTGCTTTTACAATTATTTTGATTCAAAGATTCACAAAGTACTGAATGATGTAAAAGCCTCTTTTGCAACAGAACATATTTTCTCAGCTTTAGATGCATATTTTGCAATGTATTCCAGGCAAGAATGATAGTCTATGATCACTTGAATATCACAATTTGCTCGCCACCCTTGCAGCTGAAGTCGCTGGTGATTATTAAGACGGTTATCATTGCGTTTTGTTACAACCTTCACTTTGTAGTGTTCTACGCCATCCTTGGTTTTCAACTTTTCATATTCTAAGTGTGTTTGATCACAGCATTCTTTTGGGAAATTAAATCTGCACAAAAGTTCACTTTCATTGCTTTTTTGCGCATTGCTGTGGAACATGGTGTGTGTCTCTGTACTGAATTTAACAGGTCTTCGTAATCTTTATCCCACTGATTTGTTTTAATATGCTCAAACTGTGCTTTACAAGGATGAACTTGAGGTTTGAACCAATTGTCAGCATTGCATGGGTTTTGAGTTGACATAAGAAAATCAGCATAGTCGCAAATTGCTTTTTCTGCCTCACATCCTTCTTTAACTTCCTGCTGTTTTTGAAGTGACATTTCATGAGACAACTGATCTTTGGCAAGCGACTGCGCAGCAAGATATCCTTGAAGTGCTATTTGAGATAGATCACACAAATTTGGATCAGACTGTAGTTTTGCTACTCCATGACAATGCATTAAATCATTGTTATACAGCATATTCATACCTAAACCAATACCATGTTGTACCAAGTGTTTTTTTCAGCCAGTAATTAACAAATTGTTCTGTGCGTTCAGTGAAAAACCAGTCAAGTAAATGCGGATTGTTAATGACATTTGCTCTGCATTCAGAATCTGAGGTTTCACCATTGTTGCGTAAGAGGTTATGAAATTCTGGCCAATGGAACTGAGCACAAGATAGAGTCCAGAAGATTGTTGGAGCTCCGACATGAGAAATGATTGCTTTTAAATCATCTTTAGCACGATTCCAGTAAGCATTAGTTCCAGACACATTTTTAGCATAATGCACGAGTTTTGACATGAGTGAATCATAGGATTGAGAGTGTAACATTTCTTTTAAATCATCGATTGTAAGGTTGGCTTCTGATGGGTTCTGCTTTAGAAAAAAATTCCCCTGTGCAAGAATCCTTCTTCGATACAAAATATTATAAGCCCAGTAAGCAAATCTAGGATGTGATGCAAATCTATAAATCCATTTTCCATCTATTTTTTCTGAGAATTTAATTAGATGCTTCAGTTTTGCTGCAAAAGATTGCGTGGTGTTGTTTGAAGTGTCAGACAATACTGCACCATTGGTGAGGTCACCTTTTCCATCTGGAAATAAAGTTGGAAAAGCCATTGATGCTAAGAACCCACAATCGAATTCATTTAACGGCTCATTGCCAGTATTCCAGTTGTATTGCTGTGGTGTATTAAGAAATTCTTCACTGATCATTTCTTCTTCTCTTTTAGTGTCAACATTTGTTGGAACAAAGCTACCCAATTCAGTTTGTGAGTTATAAACTTTCTCATCATCCTCAAAATTAACTGGCCCAATATCAATTCCAACATCTTCATTTTCAGTTGTACTATCTCCACATTCAACTCTGGTAACATCAGGGAGAACTCCATGTTCTGGTAAATTAGCCAGGGTTTGCCTGTTTATCTTTACATTTTTATACAGTGGGTTATTAGGTTCTCCATTTTCTTTTTCACCAGTTAACCAATTAAGTGCATCTTCACTTTTTTACGTCTTACAACAAAATCTGAAGAACTATTATCCTTCCCATTAATGGTAAAAATAATGACAGGTAAATCTTTAGGGCACCTGCAAGCTATTGTACATCCTGTGGCAAGGTAATAATATGCCCTTTGTATGCCCTTTGTCCACCTCTTGGTTTCGTATGTACATGCATCACAGGAAATGCTCTTGCAATAAGCATCTCTTCAAACTGAGTTAAGCCTTGTAACTCTTTTGGAAAGGGGGAAGGTACATGTATCAGGGAGTTCTCAGTTGAATTTTTTTTTGGAATATTCTTGTCACGAAGACAACGAGAACAAGTGTAACTGACAGTATTTTTGGGCTTTGTTTTCAAAGGCCAAGCTTCATGGCACACACCGCATTGATAAATCTGAAATTTTAGTGATTTATGAAACTTTTTCATGTTTTCACGAGATGATTTTTGCAGATGAAGTTCTTCACTACATGTTGTTTCATTGTCAAAATCATTTTCATTGTTTGAAATCTGGATGTCAGGGGCTTGTTGAACAACATCATCATCCTCTTCATCTGTGTGAAAACTGCAACCTTTAGTTGGTGGGTTTTGTGAATTTTGAACAGAGGAGTCAGAATTAAAACACTCTGGTATGTCAATGTGTGATGAGTTAGCATCAAATTTTAAACCCTCTGGCATTCCGTTCTCTGTTGTAGAATATGATTTTTCAGTGTTATTTTTACTATTCTTTGTCATGTTTTCACGTACCTCATTGGCTGAGAGGTTTCTTTTTTTCGCAGCATCAAATTTTAAACCCTCTGGCATTCCATTCTCTGTTGTAGAATATGATTTTTCAGGGGTATTTGTACTACTCTTTGTGATGTTTTCACATGCCTCATTGGCTGAGTGGTTTCTTTTTTTTGCAGCAAGCACATTAGAACTTTTGCACCTGACCAAGATGTGGAATGACTGATTTTAGAGTCACAACTACTCTCACTTTCACTGTTCACATTGTCATTTAACAATTTAGAATGTTGCCTTTTAGTTCTTTGTTTTTGGTCACTGTGTACAACTTTTGCAACAGGAGAATATGCAGGTTCACTGATTTTAGTCTCATTATTCAAACTGCCATTTGCACATGTTGTCAGTATGTGGTCTGTGCAATCATTTCCTTCACATTGAATTGTCATGTCCCTCAGCTCATAAATTGCAAAAAACCACCCTTCTTTGTAAACTTGTCGCAATGACCAAAAATTTCAAAACTCCTGCAAATTTACTGAAAGATCATCAAAGTAACATACACTATGATCTTTAACAGCACAAGTAAAGTGGTTGTTGTGACATCGCGCTACACCTCTCAGTTTGTACTGAGCTCCACTGATTTCAATCTCCTCGAACACATTCATGTCTTTCATTAATGCAGGAGAAAATTCAATGAAAAGGAAACGCGAGTTTAATACATTCCTTAAGACAGGCTCAGAAGTTTGAGTATCGCAATTGGTGCAATTTAACCTTCCTGGATTTGTGTGCATTTGAGTGACAAAAATAGGCCACATACTGTTATCTAAACCCAACTGATTTAATCCATATGCTGTCACTACTGTCAAAAGAATACTGCTATTCAAAGTCACAGAACTCGAGCATGAACGACAAAAAGAATCAAATGTTCTTTGTGTCATGAAAAGGTTCTCTTCCTCTTCATTGAGATAACCAAATGTTTTTTTCTCAAATATCTGGCTAAAACAGGCATTACAATCCCTAGCAGCAAACTAACTATAAATTAAGGTCTATTATGCATGACCAAACAGGCTCCCTGATTTCCCTCAACAATGAACTATCTTCTCTCAAAGAGATATAATGTGAGCAAACATTGAAAAGCAGATCTGTAAACCCATTCCTAGTACGTAGATTTGATAAATATGGAAGAAACAAGTGTGTGGATATTTCCAAAAAAGCATCAACAGCACATGAATAAATACCAGGGTTGACAAAAACAGAGTTCATAAAGTGCCGTCTTCGAACTGTAACCACCGACCTGTTTATCTTCGAGAGTGACACATTCAAATGGAATTGATATAACAAACTTCGTATCTCTTTCTGACAATATCAATGCAACTCTGAGTTTTACATTATCTTTATGATCTGTTGGATCGAGTCTGTCGATTATCTTTATGATCTGTTGGATCGAGTCTGTCGACCCCGTTGCTGATTCGTGTCTAACAAATCAAATTTTGTACCGAATAATCCTATTCAGTGCTGTTGAATGCTTTTGAATTCAAATAAATCAGTGAACTGCAAAATACTTACCCAAAATCGCTGCTCGAAGATGTACGACAAAATGCAAACTCTTGCTCGCAAGACCCTCTAACGCTGCTTGAAGACCTCGTGGTGGCAGAATGACATCTACCCGACAGCACCTTGTGCACTTGCTGAAATATTACCCGAGACCACCGTGCGTGCATAGTTTGATCAAATCAAGATTTTTTTGCATACTACAATTTACTTACTTACTTACTTACTTACTTACATCTTTACATTTTTGAAATTCCTTATATGTATATGTTGCAGGTCAATTTGTTCCTTAGGTCAATTTGTTTCCAACCTAGGTCAATTTGTTCCAACCTAGGTCAATTTGTTCCAACCTAGGTCAATTTGTTTCAACCTA
>CM042755.1:4716312-4730948 GCA_022496165.2 Catalaphyllia jardinei | reverse complement strand
ATTTGTTTCAACCTAGGTCAATTTGTTCCAACCTAGGTCAATTTGTTCCAACCTAGGTCAATTTGATATAAATTAAAGTACAATTACATTATTTGTATATATTTACAGCAGAGGTACATGTACTGTAGTGTAATAATGGGTGGTATATTCACTTTTATAAGTATGTCTGATTTGAATAATTTAAGAAAATTTATTACTACTACAATGTATATGTAATTAAAAAAATAGTGGAACTTGCATCCAAGTCTGCATGGCTCAATGGTAAGGCATCAGGACATGAATCCAAAGGAAAACCAAAGGTCTGTGGTTCAAGGCTCCCAAGGTAAGCATTGAGATTAAAGAATAAAAGCCAAAAAAAAAAAAAAAAATCAAATTGACCTAGGTTGAAACAAATTGACCTAGGTTGAAACAAATTGACCTAGGTTGGAACAAATTGACCTAGGTTGGAACAAATTGACCTAGGGTGGAAACAAATTGACCTAGGGAACAAATTGACCTGCAACATATACATGCGGGGAATCCTAGGGTGCCTCCTCGGGTTTTGGCCTCTGGGCCAAAACCCTGCGGGGGCAATAAATTGCATTTACACACAGCTAGTGAGTAAATGACGTCATTTTCTCTTGATCCGACCCTCTGATGTCCTATCAGTCAGTTTTGAACGGGAGTAATGGCGGACTGTCAAATCCAAAACTTACACTCAAAATAAACAGCCTTCGAATCAAACTCAAATCTCTAAATTTTGCCAGTTAGGTGTTAAGCGAACACGCTTTCAAAATTGGAAGAAAAAAAGGAAATGATTTTTTGATCATAGTAGCACTTTCACTACACAGATAATGATGAAAATAAGTGATAACCTAGTTACGACAAATCCAAAATAGGGCGTAATTTTGTATCAGTATCAAATGAAATATACAGAGTATGAATCTCATTTGACTGCATGAATAAAGCTAGAAAAAGCATGAGCTGTGTTTAAGCTAATTAAAATACTGCACGTTTTTCAAAGCATAAAATGTCACTGATGTCATTGTTTGTGTATTGCTTCACCTCCTTCTCTTCATTTTGTTTGACTTTATGTCTAACAAACATGATATGCAGGAGTGCCATCTGCACATTTGTCCAATGCCGGAACAAAAACAGAAAATGAATGACAGAATCTATGTTTATTTGAACATGCCGAGTATTTGTGTTGGTTTGATTACCTGAATCGATTGGGAAAGTACAGTAATTATAATTATAGTGTTCATTTGATCACATTTCAAACCCACTGGAAAGAAAAATCTATCTGTAAATTTACCTCTTTCAGACCCCCTTACCCCTCGGAAATTCCCTGACCCTTCTTGGGGAGGGAGAGGGTATGGATATTTTCTGGAACCACACAATAATAATAAAAATTCACTCCACCTGAAGTTGACCGTTCAAATTGTGATCATTTCATTCAGTCAAAATGGTATTTTTTTATACTAAAGGTCCTTTCTCCTTCTGGATGGATAATGTGCCCTGTAGTGTAAAACTACCAATGCATCTTAAGTATAAGTAAAATGGCCATTCCAGCAGAGAAAGTATGTGGCCGCAGTTGCACATCAGTGTTGGCGGGACAAGTTGCATTGTACAGTTGAATGGCTTTTTTGAGAAACCTACAGATTATTATGAACTCACAAAGTGGCCAGCTCCCATTTGCTTTCATTTGATAGCTCAGTTGCTAGAGCACTGCACCGGTATCGCAGAGGTCATGGGTTTGAATCCCATTCAGGCCTGAATTTTTTTTCAGGCTTTAAATAAGTTGTGTGCATAACTATGATGATCAATCATTATGATATCTTCATATCATTATCCACAGTTTAAATATATGAATTTTTATATATTCACTTGAATGTATTGTTTACCTTCTACTGGTATATTACGAACTCTCAAAGTGGCCAGTTCCCCATTGGCTTGATGGCTCAGTTGGTATAGCATTGCACCAGTACCACAGAGGTCATGGGTTCGAATCCCGTTCAGGCCTGAGTTTTTTTTCAGGCTTTAATTTCACAACTGATTAAGTTGTGTGCATAAATATGTACAATGATCGATCATATGTTCATAATATTATCATTCTCCACAGTTCAAATATACGAACTTTCATATACTCACTTGTGTAGCAAACACCAATAATTCAATGATAAATCCAAACCTTTGGATAAAGTGGTCTGTTCTTATACAAGATTCATCTGCTTCATTAGTATATTGTTTTATCATTTTACTGGTCAGGAGAATTTTATTTATTTAAAATGCATATGAAGTGAAATCAGTTTTTCAATATTTTAAAAGTTCAACATTTTAAAGACACTATTCCAAAGTTTGAACTGTGTTTGAAAAAAATTGGCGATTTTATATCCCTGAAAGTTGTGTGATTTTGGTCTCAAAAATGGTCTTCAAACTGCGTGGCCAAAATATCCGGTCATGTGGTATAATGACGTAGTGTTGTGAACAAGACGACGAGATTGCAATACAATATGGCTTGTATTGGCTGTACACAACATCAATATATTTGTCGTCATTTGAAGATTCAGACAAAGCATTCAATTCAGACTCGTTCAACAAAAGTCATGTTGTTTAGCCTCAGAAACCATTTTCAGTGATCATTTCTGTCCACAACATTATGTCACAAGATGAAATTGCGCGATAAATTTTTCCCAGTCTCCTGACCATTTTTTGACAAAAATTCATCAAAATCACAAGTAAATTTTTATTTTGGAGAACTTTGATGTTTACAATCGATTTATTTACATATTGTAAGGTAAAATTATGCCAAAAAAAATTTGATTCATATGCACTTTAATTCAAATTTGCCGGTAATAATTAATCATTTATCAAAGTAAACAATGCTGCTAACTTGTAATTAACCATTTATCAAGTAAACATTGCTGCTAGCTTGGTTAACTTAGTCTCTTACATTAAAGGTATATTTACACTGTACATGGTGGCAATTTTGTATGGGGAAATGTTACATGCTAGTGTCAGAGTATAGTTTTCAGATTATAAATTCTATTCATGTTGACCTCCCACTTGGTCGATAACCATGCTTTTCAGGTCCTAGAGCTATCAAGAAGGTGGTCGTAGCCAATAGAGGAGAGATTGCTTGTCGTGTGATGAAAACGGCAAAGAAAATGGGAATACGAACTGTAGCTGTTTACAGTGATGCAGATGAAAATTCCATGCATGTAGATGTGGTGAGTTAAAAACTGTAAAGATTTGTCTCAAATTTCTAGTCTTTAGTTACTTAGTGTAGCTTCTATCTTGCAATGTGGTTTTTTTTTCTCCTGACTTTATTCATACAATTACTAAATAAATATATCATTATTACAATATTATACGTATGCAGGAATTTACTGTAACCACACATATACTTCATACACACACTTACACTCAATACACTGTTAGTATCTTCTTTTTAAAAGAAAAAACCTGGGTTGTATATGGTTAATTTACTGAATGAGGCTGCACTACAAGTAATATTACATATCAATGTGACAAAGGCTTGAACTTCCACTTCTTATGAAAAGCACGAACAATGTTATTCTTGTGCGCAATATACAATTTTTTTCTTAACATTAATTTGAATTACTGTAAACTATGTTTCACATTATTTCTTTTACAATGATAAATTACTAATTTTCCGACCAAAATACAGTAATTCAAAAAATCATTACCATTACCAAAGACTCCTACAATAATATCTTTAGAGATAACATAATAGATTCTTTTGTGTTACAAAACAGAACAATAATAATTTATTAAATAACATGTTCTGTCTCCTCTCTACTTAAGTTACAAAAAGAACAAATGTCTGAGTCTACTATTTGTAATTTTTTCAAAAGAATATTATTTTGTACAAGTTATATACACTGTACTAGTTAAATACCTTAAACTGAAAATCTCTTTGACGTTTCTATGCAAACTTTAATTGGTAGAAGGTAAACCTCAGGTAAATTCTCGTATTCAATGTTAAATAATTATTTATCCTTCAGCTTTTTGGCAGCGTTTGGTTATGTAGCTTTTAGCTGAATTAACAAATTATAATATTGTTTACTTTTGGCCAAACTGGCGTTATAGAAAGCATCATTACAAAAAAAAACGACTTTGTTATAGTACTGAGACCATCATCCTTCCTCATATAGGAAGGTATAGCCGATCTTAAACCAGACCACTCTAAGAAAATTATTACAACTAATGGTCGTTTCTTGTTTACCAGCCTCCAGTGAAATTGTTTTTTGATAAGCTTAGTTGACCAATTAACAATATATTTTTTTCAAATTTTTTTTTATAAATACAGGTTTGCCATCTATCCTAATATTTTTATTATTCCATATGATTGAACTTTTATTGTCCTTATCAGAGAAGACATTCCTAACCTCGGCTCAAAACTGGATCAACTCGGCATAGAATTGATTTGATATGTTATAATCCTTAGGATCATAGTCACAGTGCAAAAGAAAAAGACCTCCAAAAGGTTTAAGCAGATGAGTGTGGTAACATTTCCAGCCAGCGTTTTCACTAGTGAACACCTTTTGAACCAAGACAGCCTAACCGCTTTTACTAAAGTCTCAAAGTCTACCACCCTTAACTCTCCATTTTTGCTGCGTAGTGAGCGTAGCAAGCGAGCAGCAACATAAACAGGATTGAAGAAGAATATATAAAAGGGAGTACAAATTCTCAAATTCATCACTTTTCACCAGAATGCATCGCGCCTTTTTACCAGAATGCATTGCGCCTTTTTACCAGAATGCACTGCGCCTTCTACCAGAATGCATTGCGCCACGACAGGAGCCTATGCCACAAACAACACGAGGTTGTGACACCGTTGTGTTGGCATCCTTTTTTGTGTGGATTGCAGCTGAGAAAGGTTAGTGGTTATGGTTTGGTTTGATTTACCTGTAAAGCGATGTGAGCGAGATCCTGCTTGGCTTTCACAACCCTGTTGTAGTTAATGCAGAATTATCTGGACGATTCGATTAATTGTCACACAATAATTTAAAACTTAGTGCGTCAATTTCCTAGCAGTCACGCATCCTTCGTCAAATTCTTAATGAAGAGAAATCGCCGGTACTTTAGCTTGTAGAATAATTAAAACAACGAGAACCGTAGAACACACTAATTTATATCTGCTGCGATCGATTTGTTTCCAACCAAACGTGAATTTTAAGCTAAAACTTCAGGTCCTTCAGCATTTTCACACATCGCAACGGACATAGTACTCCGATTTTAGCTTACTATTCTCCGATCTACCACTTAAGATTTATGAAAGAATGATGTACCAATTCTACGATTCCTCCAATTCTACGATTTTACCTGAAGATTGTTATGAAAGTGAGGTACCGATTCTACGATTCCTCCGATTCTACGATTTTACCGGAAGATTGTTATGAAAGTGATGTACCGATTCTACGATTCTTCCGATTCTACGATTTTACCTCAAGAGTTTTATGAAAGTGATGTACCGATTCTATGATTCTTCCTATTCTAAAATTTTCTGCAGTATTTTCTGCAGTAGATGAAAGAACGAGGTATATTTGTGGTTTTTATGTACAGTTATTATGTTATCACCTTCACGACAATCTTAAGATAAAATCGTAAAATCGGAAGAATTGTAAAATCCGAAGAACCAAAAAAATCTAGATGCCTGGGTCTGGATGATTAATTGTAATATCTTATTTTGACCTTAGTATGTCATTTCTTAGCAGTCTCGCCGCCGTGGCCGAATTCTTAATCAGGTGAAGAGAAATCGCCGTTACTAAAACTTGTAGAATAATGAAAACAAACGGAAACTGTAGAACACACTTATTTCATATATGCTACGATCAATTCCTTTTCATCCAATCATGAATTTAAACTTAAGTTTAAGCAGTTTCACATACCCGGCGAATGACTAGCCTGCGAACGCGACAAGCGACAGCCGGAAATAGTTCACAGGCTAGCGATCGACACATTTTCCATACTGTCAACACTCTAGACTTAATGCATACTAGTTCAGAATTTATAAGTGAAATTTCTGCCCCTACAATTTCCACATCTTTCAAATTTCATCTCCTTGATTTTCTCGTAAACTTGGGGGAGGTAGATGTGTATCATGTGTGTATGTGTATGTGCTTTATTGTCCCTTGTCACGCCTCGCCATCGATTTGTCATGACGCGTGAATTTGATACATACAAGCACAGATTTTAAGTTACACACCACAATTTGACACTAATTTAAGAAATAAAGGTTATAATGTAACACTTGGAATGCGCAGATAGATCAATGACTACGTAAAATATGTCACTATCAACAGAATGGGCCGCAGCATTACTACCTTTTAGTTACCGTAGTCATAAGAATTAATCATTATAGCATTTCTTAAAACTCTGTCTTGACCTCTCCACAAAAATTTAAAAACAATCCTGTTAATATCTTTGATAACTTCCTCTGGTACTGCAAAAATGGTTGCTATATAAATCACCTTAGGCAAAAGAAGTGAATTAATTATCTGCATGTGCTCTGCCATGTAGAGTTAGACCCCTTCCCTTCCACCAGTTGGCTGTATTTTCTAATTTCTTGAGTCGCTATTTGTAATTCATCTTAATGAATTCATCATAATCATAGGTTAAATAGACTCCTAAGCATTTGATCGGACATTGAGGCCATTTAAGACCACAAAAATCTCCCTTTCGACCACAACTCACGCCTATACCCATACATTCAGACTTAAAAATATTAATTTTTAAACCTGAAATTTAATAACATTAAATATATAACATCCAACATACTCTTCAACGAGCAATCATCCTTAAGAATCCCAGTTGTATCATCTGCATGCTGTAGCACCTTAATTTCAGTCTCTCCAATATTAATCCCACGGATATTACTATTTGTTCTTATATTAATTGATAACAATTCTACCGCAGTAATAAACATGTAAGGTGACAAAGGATCTCCTTGCTGAACACCTCTTTCGAGAGTAAAGTAGTCCGAGTAAACACCATTGTTACAGACACAGCTGGAGATATCCTTATAGAGTACAGAAAACTTATAAAATCAGATCCGAAACCAAAGACCTCCAGACATCTGTGAATAAAGTTCCACTCGCCACTGTCAAAAGCTTTCTCAAAATCAAGAAACGCTAAGATGCCGCTTGTACCTTCACCATAATGTCATAAATAGTTCTAATGGTTTCACCAATGTACCTTCCTTCCACATAACCGCTTTGATTGTGATAAATTATATTTGGCAAGACTTTTTTGATACGAAATGCTAAGGCTTTTGACAAAATTTTAACATCCATGTTCAGCAACGAGCTGGGTCTCCAATTATCCAGCAGTGAGCGATCTTTATCTTTCTTATCAATAAGAGTGATAATCGCTTGCCTGTGGGAGGTAGACATCATCCCTTCTTCGAAAGCTGTGTTGAACGAAGCCACCAGACTATCACCTACGAGCTGCCAGAAAGTTTTATAGAATTCTGCCGGAAGTCCATCATTGCCAGGAACTTTGTTATCTTCAAAAGTTTTAAGTACCTCTGAAGCCTCCTCAATTGATACCTTGTCTTCACACAATTTTCTCAAATCATACGTTAATTTTGGAATGTTGGGATTGTCGAAAAATTGGGAGCTTTCTTGACAGTCAATATTTAGTTGCTTTGAGGTATACAAATTCTTGTAAAACATTTTCTCAGCTTCCAAAATTTCAAACGGGTCTGTTGTAATAACACCACTTAAATTTAATTTTCTAATGTGTTTACGAATGTGGTTTCTTTTCTCTGAATTTAAAAAATATTTGGTACTTTTTTCTCCATGCTCATGCCATCTTGCACTAGATCTAACAATTATCCCCTCTACTTTTTTTCTTCATAAGAGTTAAAATCTGCTATGGCATTCTCTAGTTTATTTAGTGTCTCGTAAGACGGATTAGATTCATGTAAAGTTTTTTTAATTCACCTATTTTCTCTCATAAAACTAATTCTTCTCTCTTACTCTGTCTTGCAATTCTCTTAGAAAAATTTATTGAAAATGCACATATTCTCTATTTTATCCATTCCCATGACATTTGTTGATCCTGAAAAAAGGATATAGACTCATTTCTCCTTTTTCAAAAGGAGCAACACATTTAATTTCCAAGATCCTGGGCCTTTCAATTGCTGATCTATGGATTGGAACTCAATTGTAATTGCAGAGTGGTCTGTTTTAATTGCGGGCACAATATCAACATTCTTAGCATTTGTCAAAAAGGTGAAACAAGGTGAGCCAGAAGTCAAGCCTTCAGAAAACAAAGGGCGATTTTTGACTCCATATAAAACTTTGCAGATCTGGATTTTTTACTCTCCAAATGTCCTGCAGACTAAAATTTTCTTTTAACATTTCAATTGCTTGAATCACATTAGCACATGGAATCAAAATGCCACCCTTTTTATCTAAGAGCGGATTTAAAGTACGATTAAATTCGCCACCTACGATAGCATTATCCTCATTAGTTATTCTGAATTCCGATAAGACCTGTTGCAGACTTTTGAAAAATTTGCGCAAACAAGCATCCATGTTTGGAGCATAGATACTCACAACAGTGTATTCTGCATCCTGAATTTTTCTTTTCACTACTAAAAATCTTCCCTGCGAATCAATCTTGACAGTGTCCACATTTAAGTCAAAACCATTCCTGACTAAAATTGTTACCCCTCTAGCATTATTTGCACCATGCGAAAACAACATTTCCTCCGCATTCAGGCTCCCATTGCCTTTCAACTTCTTGAGTACTATGTATTTCTTGAAGGAAGATGGGATCAGATTTCATTTTTCTACACCAACAGAAAATTATTCTACATTTTTTAAAATTGCTCAAGCAGTGAGGTTAATTTAAACATCGATATAACAGATTTAAGTCATCAACATAAACAAAACTGTACAGCCTTTCTTCAGTATATAGACAGGAAATATCTTTGCTCACGTCAATCAAAACCCAGCAAAATAAATATATAATATTTGAATACAAACACAAACACAAACACATAACCAGTCTCACGTCTTCTGGAACGAACTCCTCCATCCTGTTCTCCCAGAACCGACTCCAGGTTCCTTTCAGAAGAAAAAAATCGCAACAATCAAACACTTCTGCCCATCTACTTCTGGATAACTTTCACGGCTGATTGATCTTCAAGTTTGTAAATTATTCTCGCCGGGATTGACCATGCAACATAGGCAAATTCCACATCTCTCTCTTGGAGTGTTTTCAAATGTTCTTCCCTCAGTAGCCTATGCTGCATGCAAATTTCCTTAGTGACATCGTCTGAAATATAAAGCTTTGAACCCTTGTGAGAATTATCTTTCAAAGATTTTGCGGTGTCCACTAGAATAAATGGCCTGTCAGTGTATCTTAGCAGATAAACATGAATGGGGCGTGACTTCAATTGATCTCTGTTACGAGTAGTGGGAGTGCAATGAGCTCTCATTATCTCAATTGCCTCTGCTTCTTCTAACTTCATATGATTGTTAAGAAGATGTCGTATAAATTCTGTTATATGGATACCATCTTCGCTGCCCTTTGGAACATTCCAAATGACCATGTTGTTTCGACGCGACCTGTTTTGTAAGTCAGTAATTGACCTTTGGACCTCCAAAACCTTGGATGTATCTGCTTTATTTTTTTACACCAGCCAATTTATCTTCTAACTTACTACAGCTCTCTTTCTAGGACCCAATATCTGATGTTAACTTGGACATACTGCTCTCCAAAGCTTCAATTTTCTCACAGATTTCACCATGACACCTCTTTTGATGTACGTTCATAGTATCCAACTTCTTGCTTAGCAAGTCAAACAATCGTGTAGTCTCTGTCTCAGTGCACTTTTGTTCCTCCTGGACCTCAGAATTTATTTCTGCGGCTTTTCTGGTACCCATTTTGCGTAGTAGACAAGTAGAGAAAAAAAAATTATAAATCGGAATGCCAGAGCTTGGAGAGCACGTCTTACTCCTGCCGACGCATGCTCAGTTTCTTCTTGCAATGTGTTGTTAGCATTGGTGATCTTTTGATGTTGAGGCTTGTCAATTATATATCATTTCTGGCTGTGAGGCTGTGATCTATATAGTAAAAAACTGTTACTTGGGAGGGGGGACTAAGATATGAATGGGGCGGGGATGCTCGTCGTCTCGCTTAGGGGTGTAAGTTTCTGATCTTTGTCTCGCTTAGGGTATTCTGGGAAAAACGCTGTTATATTTAGCTGTGAAGGTTTCGTTTAGGGTTGCATGCGAAGAAATATAAAAATAATATAAAAATATACATTTGTCTCTTCTGACATGGTCTCGTTTTGGGGTCACAAAAGCTTGGGCCATGCCCAGATCAGTCTCCTTTAGGGGTTTAATTCAAAATTTCCGACATGCATCCCACTCCTTCCATATGCAAGTACCTCCCCACCCCCTCCCCGGGCTGTGACTGAGGTCGGAGTATTTTTGAGTCTGAGGCCACAGTTTTCACTATACAGACAGACCCTAAGACAGTGCGTAACTTAGTGTTTATTTTTCTTCTCTCTCACAAATCACTTTTAATTTATAACTTTTGACCTTGTTTTCCAAATACATGCATCCCTTTTGCTGTGACTGTGGTCAGAGATAGGAAAAATCCAGACTGCACTAAGAACCAATCAGATTGCATGACTGATTACCAACATGCTCTCTTTGAAAAAAACAAAACACACAGAGTTCTGTTCACATAGAGCAATCCCTTCCCTCTGGAAATTTCAGTTTTGCTGACCGTATTTTGGCTTTTGAGACCTTCCTCCTCTTTAGAATTTCATTTCACAATAAATAATTGTGTTATACTCCAGGCAGATGAAGCTTTCCACATTGGAGCAGCAGCATCAAGGGAAAGTTACCTCAAAATGGAGAAAATCATTGAAGTTGCAATTCAGAGTGGAGCACAGGTAAAAAAAGACATTATTAAGCTCTACTTGGTAAGAGAAGGTGTTAGAAGTATTGCAGACACATCCACCCCCTCCCCCCTCCCCCCTCCCCTCCCACTATGTGCAACACACCACTGTACAATGCAATTATCAGGTTCAAAAATAAACATACAGGAGGATTCACATTCTATATACAAAGAAAGTATAATTTTAAATTACTTGATTCTATGGGGTGGCATAATCTGAAGCAAGGAAAAGTCACTTAGTCCTTTTGGCTAGCACATGCACATCTCTGGTTTCAGTAGCATGAAGTGACTAGGAGTATTGCTTTGTCTAATTCCCCCTGGATGAGATGCCAGTGAGTCCATCTCAGAGTCACCCCACAGCATTGAACTTGCTGCTCCATTAATTTTATACGCCTGGGTGGAGAGGCGCTGTGAGAGTAAAGAGTCTTGTGCAAGAACACAACACAATGCCCTCAGCCAGGGTTTGAACCCAGACAGCTCTATCTGGAAGTGAGCACATTAACCACTAGGCCACCATTCATGCCTCATCTTGAAGTACATGTTAATGATACTTTACCATTGTATGGATGTAGGCTATTCATCCTGGGTATGGCTTCTTATCAGAAAAGCCAGAATTTGCTGAACTTTGCGAGAAAGAAGGTGTGATATTTATTGGACCACCGGCCTCAGCCATCAGAGATATGGGTATTAAAAGGTAAATATTTATTCAAAGTGATTTCCTTATTTCCTTGAATTACTGCTCAGTATGGGAACATGGCCAGGGATACTTCATAAGGAGAAGAACTCTATTTTTAGTTGTTTATTTGACTCTACTCTATGACTAATCAGAGTCTTGACCTAAGTATGCCACAGTAAATGAGTTCTTCCCTCAGAGAACACTTCTTCTCCCAACCAGGAAAGACATCTACTCACTAATAGTTAACTCTCCCCTGTCAGTGATTGTTTACAATTGTTAGATTTAGTTAGTACAGAAAATATCTGTACATCCCTCACCTCTGGATATTTCAATTTAAGACATTTCTTTTATTTTTTGGTCTTACAGACCCCCTCCCTCACCCAGGAGATTCTATCGGGGTCATACATACATGCACTTGTACACTGTTATACTGACTAACATGGACATGTTGGTTATAACAAAATTATTAAATAATAATTTTATAGCATTATTTTAATTAATAAAGTATACAGTGTTATCAGTTGTCTGACGATGTAGTCACTTGGGATGTAGATTGCGATGTTTCGACTGCTTACTGCTAGTCTTCTTCAGGCAATGAAAGAGGTCAAATGATTAGGCGGCTCCATTTATATCACAAAGGTTTTCCTGTTGTTGCATTTTTTAATTGTGAGCATCCATGCTTCAGGAATTTCAATTCCTCCATTCCTGTTGATGTTATTAGTAGAGCTCCACAAAGCAGAGCCCCGTACCTAAAAAGGAAAGAAAAGCAAACCATGAATTGATTTTCTCATGGCTATCATGGCCAGTGGTATTGCTTGTAGGCACATAAACACAATAGTGACTAAGTTGTGCAAGATGGTGTCCATACTCCAACTAACAGGTTGACAGTGACATGAACTTTAGCATTGTTTTTTTTTATATTAGACATCCATGTTAGGGTCAATTGACACCTTTCAAAACAAGGTATCTGCTGACCAGTGCCACATGAGCATACCATGGGTTCAAGTTTAGAGCTCATCAAGGTCACATTTTTTATAATTGCCAGCTGACCAAGGGCAGGTTTTTGATTTAATCACAAGCTCATGTCTGGTTAACACTAACCAGGGATTCCAAAGCAAACTGAACTATAATTTTTTTCTTGTATACAAATAAAAATAAATATCTTAATTGACAACTCCCCCAATGGGGCTTTTCAGGGCCAGTGAAACCAAATGATAAAACAAATATATTATAGTAAAAAATCCCAACTGGCAGGAGGAAGACTACTTAGCTATTCACAAGCGTGACTGTGGGGTTGAAGTAGTGTCTACCAAGAAACAACACTTTAATAATAATAACATTTATAATGCGCAAATTCCATAAAATGTTCAAATGCGCATGACAAGATTAAAAACGGAATAAAAAGGTTAAAAAGCTAAAATTACAATTAAAAGCAAACTAACAATGATTTAAAAAGCTAAAATTTCAATTAAAAGTAAAACTTACAATAATAGAAACAACTATGATAAAAATGCGAGGCGGAATAAGTGAGTTTTTAGCTTGGCTTTAAAACTACTAACTGTGTTGGCGCTTCTTATGTTAAATGGTAGCGCATTCCAAAGTTTCGGTGCTGCACAGGTAAAAGAACGGTCACCTAGTGTAGCTTTTGATTTAAAATGAGGATAACTAAGTAAAAATTTATCGCTAGAATTCCTTAGATTATATTTAGATGGCAGCCTAAGAGAAATAAGAGATGACAAATAAGTAGGAGCTGCTTTTGTTTTGTGTATTTCAAGGACCTTGAGATAATTCAAACTTAAAACAAAAGTCCAAACAACGTAAACAGACAAACTCAGCCTTAAGTTGCAAATCTCAAATCAAAATTCTCGTTTCTCCTGGGTTAGCCTAATCTGGCTTTGAACAACCCAGCCCAGGAGCTCCACTTTCAGGCTTGGCTAAATCTTAATTGACCCTATGTGTCTACCAGTTAGGATCTCAATCAATAAACATGACCTTGTTCACAATCAGATAGTGGCCGGTCTTGTGGGTGTGTTCAGAAATGGCAGAGGTCTGAGTACGGGCGAGTCATATGTCCCTGTCATGGGCGGTATTTGATCCTATGCCACACCCATAGGGAATCCTGTAGACTATGCCATTTTGTTTAGTTGGGTCCTTTGATTGTGGTGCATGCTGAGTCTGACCAAAGTGTTGTGTCAGATTTGAAGACAGTGTTAATGCCTTGTTATTCTAGACAGCAGCAGAAAGGCTCCAATATAAGGTAAAATGGTTGCAAATGTCAAAGGCTCTCTTCTTTATATGGATGTTCTTGCCTTTGTGATCTTCTGCACAAATAAAAGAGTAGGGATATTCATTAGAAACAGGTAAAGACTGACTGGTGTTTCTTCTCTCCAGCAATTACTGATGGTTTAGTCATGGGAAGTTTAGCTGGGTTGTACAGGCACTTCACAATACTGCATTTTACTGACTGAGGGTGGTGAAAGTCATATGCTAGGTAATGATCAGTATGTGTTGGCTTCCTGTAGACACTAGTGGTAAAGCAGCCATCTGTTTCTCAGTCTATAAACTGATGTGTCGAGAAAGGGGATCTTGCTGTTATTCTCATCTCCATGGTGAAGTGGAGACAGCTACTCACTGGAACAATTGAACAATGGGAGGATCAAAGTGTACCAATCACAGCCAACCTTTGTGATGCCCCATAATCAATCAACCTCATCACCAGAAGAAGACAAGCAGTAAGAAGTCAAAATGTTGCCATCTCCATCCGAAGTCACTATATCATGGGACAAACAATAATACACTTTAACATAATTACAATTGTATCTACCACAGTTAACAACCACAACCTTTTCCTTAACATTATTTTTAATTTTTGTTAACTTGCCATAATATTTTTTAACACAATTGTGACTTAAATCTGACAATCTGATTGACTAATTTGCCATTGTCATTAACAGTCCAGAGAACGCTGCTGACGTCGATGCCACGTACACAAGGCCTTTTTCAGGTCACACTCTGAAAAAACATTTTCTTTGAC
>CM042755.1:4711312-4713812 GCA_022496165.2 Catalaphyllia jardinei | reverse complement strand
GATCTCTTTACATCAGTTTTATTTCTTCTTGTGATAATTTCTTAATACTACCTAGTCTTGAATCTTTTGTCTGATACTCTTTCCAGACATGTAGAGGTTCAAGTATTTGCCGATACCCTTGGGAACACAGTGTACCTGTTTGAGAGGGACTGTAGTGTTCAAAGGAGACACCAGAAGATCATTGAGGAGGCTCCTGCTCCAGGGGTATCCTCCGAGGTGCGGCAGAAGATTGGTGAAGCAGCAGTAAAGGCAGCAAAGGCTGTTGGCTATGTTGGTGCAGGTAATAAATTAATGCTTTCAAATGTTCGTTTGATGAACATCTTATAATTTACTCTCTGTAATTTCAATATCTTGTCATATAGACGAGTAAAGAGAATAAAGAAAATCATCAGCACAATAAAACTGTTGACAACAGTATTTGATGACAATCCATCCCAAGTTCCCTTTAATACCCTCAAGCATTTTTGTGAGTTTGCCCTTAGACTAACGATATGCTATTAATTTGTTTACTCCTCTGGGAGACATGAGTTACTGCAAGAATTACATCCCATTACATCCCCCCTCTCTAAGAGCACAAGATCCTTACCATTTGCACTCAGACCACTGAAATTGACATGCACTGCCTTAAAGCTTGTCCCAGTTTAAGCCACTCGGAGTACTGCTACTCCCAGCATGTTGTCAGTCTGCCAGTAAAAACTTAATATGCACTGTGAGAGTATAGTGTTTTGCCTGAGAACACATTATGCAGTGATCCCAGTCAGTGCTTGGTCCCAGACCATTTACCATAGAATTCCGAAAGGAACGCCCCCCACCCCCACCGAATAAAACTGCTCCCCGAAAGTAATGTTAATTTTGTTACCTTCCTGTGGAACCCCAAAAGTAACAACCCTTGTGAAGAAGTTGCTAAAAGAGAAACTCTCTGATCTCAAGCGCAATGCGGAAAAAACAGCCTCACTGCAGGACTGAAAAACCTAAAGAGCTTTTTGTGATTTCATTTCAAACTTAACTAAATTTTTTTGAAACTATGATTTATGAGCTGTATTTGTCTGGCAGCAGACTGAGTCAAATTATACACCATAGTGTAATCAGTTGCATTGTGATATTATGCAATATACTAGTTTCGCCCTTCAGTATCAACATTTGGGACCTTTCCTGTTTATACCTTCTGCTTTGGTTATGTGGGTAAGTATGAACACACATAAATGCAATTTTTAATTTCAAATGTTGTACATCGGCTTTGTCTGAGATGACTGTTTCATATACAAACGTTTTTTAACCATCCTAAATTAAGGGTTACCTGAAAGTAGCGGCCACTTTTGCCTGCTAAATCAAAAAGTAACGGCCGCCATTACTTTCGGAATTCTACGGTAATTCAGGGTCTGACACCATACTAATGAAAAAGTGGCTATTTAATATAATGAGAATGTCTTTGTGATTGATATGGATTTTTTTCTTTAGGTACTGTTGAGTTCATTATGGACAAAGATCAAAACTTCTTCTTTATGGAAATGAACACTCGATTACAAGTAAGAAGAGTGCACTTGCTGTATTCTTATTGCAAAAATTGAGCATTTTGATGTGTTTTCTTATTCTCAAAACCTTGTCTTTCACTTTCTCTTCTTTAAATATATTATCCTAATGGTGAAAAAGATATTTGACTTATCCTGGCCATTTTGTGTCTGTTAGGTGGAGCATCCTGTTACAGAGATGATCACTGGACAAGACTTGGTTGAGTGGCAGCTGAAAGTAGCAGCAGGGGAACGTTTGCCACTTATACAAGAGGATATAAAACTAACGGGACATTCATTTGAGGCCAGGATTTATGCTGAGGATCCTGAGAGGTGATGTGCATCTCTTGTTTACAAGAAAATTTGTTATTTATTGTCCTCAGAAGTGGGATAACAAGGTAACAGTGGTAAGAAATTACGCCAAGCAAAATGAGAAAAGAGATAACCATAGGGTATAAATGTAATAGCAACACGTAATACTCAAAACAGGTACCGACTGAGACACAGGACGGCAAAAAGATACTAGCGAGTGAAGCTTAGATGAGTTAAAACTCTAAAAACCAAAGCATTTCAAAATGATTTTTGCCATTTTGTGTCAGTTTTAACTGAACATTCTTAGCAGAGCCAACCGAGTGTGGTCTACTGACATAGGGTAAGCTGAACTTGGCTAGAGCACTTGCACTTGTAGAGTCCTGTTCACAGGCCTCCTATAGCTTAAATGGTACCCTGGTCCCAGAGGTTTTCCTTCATTCTGCTCCGCATGAAAGACCTGCGGGAGACTCGCGAAGCGGTGAACACGAGTCGCGAAGCGGTGAACACGAGTCGCGAAGCGGTGAACACGAGTCGCGAAGCGGCGAGAAAGCATACAACAAATGTGTAGAAATCCCTGGGTTTGGCTTCTGTAATGGAAACCAGTATGCGTCCTTGCATCACTGATTGATGGATGTCTTTCAGAAGTTTGGTTCACTTGTCTCTTTCACATGTAGCTTCAA
>CM042755.1:4703984-4709190 GCA_022496165.2 Catalaphyllia jardinei | reverse complement strand
CCCCATTTTAGAGGTTTATGTTATCGTTTCTTACCACAAGGATGGCAGTTTTACACTAGAGGTAAGTTAAAATGATGATCTAGTCTGTCTATCTGTTGACATCAGAATTAATACATAGTTTAAATGTTTTGTCATCGCCAAAGTTATTGTCTAACACCCGGGCGAAAGAAAAGTTCCTTGTACCGTGCCTGTCTCTCCCTTCCGGGTTGTGTCCCTGTCAATTATGGCGACTGGTAAACTTCAATGAACTAGCATTTTATCCGGGAGGAGTAATGCGGTTTTTAATTGAACGTTGTTAAACTCAAATCACTCTGGCAACTTACAAAGGACACAGGAAATCCAGTCAACCAATCACAAATTGACGCAAACACCTGGAGCTGACGCGCAGCGCGGGAAAACATGCGCCAGTGAGTCACGGTTAGGTTTGGTTTTACTTCTCCTGATTGGATGACAAATTGGCGGGAATTGTTTTAGCCAATCGCTTAGCGCAGTGTTGCAAAACGTAGAATTACTGTCGACATTTAAAGAGAAAACCGCTCTAAAAGTATTTATGCCAAAGACAAGTGACAGTAGAATTTCATTCTATTATTTGTTTTGTCCGGGTTGTTTAAAGCCTAATTACTAAGGAGAAGCGAATATATTGATTTAAGTTTTGTAACATTTCAGTGAGGTTTTGGGTATGTTATTCGCCTTTCAGCCCAAAATGTACAAAACATAACAGCATTGAGAACCATTTTTAAAATTTAATCCTTCGGAGAACTTTTAATCCTGGGTTAGCGTTAACCGGTTTTCGAACAACCCGTCCCTGACTGGTAGTAACAGGTTGAACATGTCGTTTTCCCATCTTTTGAATTGGAAATATTACTTTGTCATTTTTTGGCGAAGGCTTGAGGTCAGTTGGTATAAATTCCAGATGGTTAATGGTGATGTCATGTTGTGTTTCGTAGATTGAAGGTCGACGCATGCTCGTGAAGGGAAAGCTACGATCAGAAGGCTCAAAGACCAGCCTCACAGCCAATGTAGATGGACGAATCTTTAAATCCTGGCTTGTCGATCAAGAGGGAACCCTGCACTTATTCACCAAGGTAAATTATTTACCATATCCCATGGGACGTTGAAGATTCAACAAGACAAATTCGTACTAATATGATAACTCGACAGAGGTTCGTGTAGTCCCTGCAGCTGGTAGTTACAATGTTCAATTACCAACCACTGTTCAGGAAAAGAGCCTGCATTCGTTAACTAATAGTACAGTTTCATACACAAATATCACTTCGTTAGATTGTGCAACCAAAAAGTGTCATATTTTATAGGGGTGGGCCCAAAACCACATATTTTCAAATGGTCCGGCCCACCCACCTCCCCTCCCCTTGTACTTTTTGATCAGTCCGTAATGACGTCATGTTGTTTAGCATTTCCTCTGAGACTCGGTGACGTCAAAAAAGGCACGGAAAGATAATCACGCATTCATGGACTTGGGCTGGATTTTGGCATTTTTTTCTGAATCACACGCAGATTCCTGACTTTACTGGGTTTTATTTTCGTTTCTGTTCTCAAATTCAGGATGGCTGTCACAAGGTTCGTCGCCCGGTTCCCAAGTTCCTGAGGGGTGGTCACTCAGTAGCTTCCCAAGGTTCCGCCGTGGCACCAATGACTGGCACTATTGTCAAGGTAAGCGATAGAGTCAATAACGGAAAGCGAATCATTAATTTGAAGGGTTCAAGAACTTGGAGACGAGTGGCCCCGAATTATAATTCTGCAACAAGAGTCGGTATCTCCTCGGGTACTTTAAGGAGCAGTCGGAACATCCTCGGTAAACACCTCGGAGAGTCGGCATTTGTTGAAGAGTCGGACAACTTCAGGAAACTCAATAAGTAGTAACAAACTTCTAGGGAAATTCGGAATCCTTTTGAAAGACTCGGAATGTCTTCGGAAAAACTTAACGAATATTCCACATCTCTCCGAATATCATTAAATGACGTTCAAGCCCTCTCCTTCAAATATTAGATTAAACAGTGGCTTTTAAAATCGAGGGAGATCTTGGAGCAAGAGCATGGAACACACTTTTAGTTAAGCTGCAATTCTTTTCATGTTATTTTGTCTGCCACAGGTATTTGTTGAGCCAGGACAGAGTGTTGAAGAAGGAGAAACGTTGATTGTTATGGAGGCAATGAAGATGGAGGTATAGTGGCGTGTTTTTATGGATGGAATTCTCATTTCAAAGGTGTTTGCAATCATCCAGTTTTTGTTCACTCTTGATCCAGCATGAAAAGTGCAAGAAAACGTCCAGCCGGTTTATGGAATTAGAAAACCGGCGGCTGAGAAGAAATCGATAAAATTTGTTGCCTGAAAAATAAGTAGAAAAACCATGGCTGCTATATAAAAAGAGTGGGAAAACATGTGACGCACAATTCAGTAACATGGTTCAGTGTTTCTCCTAACTAGCGCAAAAGACGTTTATGCTGTATTTATTAAGAACATGATTTTTCTCAGCCAATCCCACAGCTCAGCAAAGGTTTATCTAGGAACCATTGTTTTCCTGGTGTTTCATGTTGCCCAGCGTACACTTTACGAAAGTCAGGTGCGGGTGATATCGTAATCAGCCAATCAGAACTCAAACGTGACTCACGTGACCAGCGGCAAGCGCAGTAACAGACGCGTACGTCAAATCACGTGATAATGATTTTCTACGTTATTGGCTAATACTGATAACGACCATTGTTGCTGCGATTGCTAAAAGATTTACTATTTGCAGGAGTCTTGCGATCTGTTATGAGCGCTATTTCCAAGCTGTATATTAGCGCTCTAATGTTATCGTTTTGCTTTACTTCTTTAGCACGTCATTAGAGCGCCAAAAGCTGGCGTAATAGAAAAAGTACTCTATGATGCCGGGCAGGCCGTGAAGAGACATGCGCAGCTGGTACAATTCCAAGAACAAGGTGAAGAGCAAAAGAGGGAGGAAGAGGACGAAGAAGGGCCTGAGGCCGAGTGAGAAGAAAAAACAATATAGCCGTTGGACTGGTACAAGGATATTTCGCGGGGAAGACTGTGCTTCAAGAATTCCTTGTCAAAGACAAATACAAATTCAAGAGTGTAATAATATTACGGTGATCGATCGCTTTCACACTTGCTTAGTTAACTTGGATCCTTTTGAAAAGAGGAACAAAGCTAGCGATTGAAACATGAGCAAGAGAGGAAATAAATCGGTGCATATTTTATTTATATCACGGCAGCAAAAATAATTGAGCGTATCGATGTGTACTGGAGAATTGTAACGAACCATTTGGTCGTAATACTTACCAGAATGCAATTCGTTCTGACGTTAATGATGCATGAAATTCTCTTAACTAGGACCGTAAAATTTGTATCGAGACAAATAGGGAGAAATTATTTGATTTAAGCAATCATCCACATTTTAAACGACACTGGGGGGGGGGGGGGGGGTTTAAAACCCCCGAAAAAAAGAGAAGAACCTCGAGAGATAGCCTTTATCCCCAGATCCCTCTCTTCTTTTGCTGTGCTCAGTACTTTTCTTGGTGTTAGCCACCTACTGGAACCCTATCCCGACTGAAAGTATTGCTTTCCGGAGCTAGCTCTGTTGGCGTTCGACATAGACAATCATTCGAAAAATTAGAAGGCCAAGAAAGTCGCAGGAACTTTGAGCGGGCATATATTAATATATTGTGTGGTTGGTAGTTTTCGCCACCTTTTCCTTTATTTTCAGAAAAAATCTGCCGCGCAGTCAATATTACCAACAATTATTGGATGAGGTTTTTGTGATATCTAGAATATAAATCAAGGTCTCGGTAAGGGTTATAAGCCGAAGGCTAAGGCTGACAACCCTTACTGAGACCTTGATTATTCTGGATTTCACAAAAACCGAGTCTTATGATTGTTTTATCATACATTGAACAAAACAATGTTTTTGCTTTTTCACTGACGTGGAGCAACACAACGCACGAACTTGACATGATCATTCGTGACCTTGAGTGTCCTTGATATGATTATTGTACAATCTGTAGTAATGACGTCACGGGTCCTGATTTCGAAAATCACTGTCCGCTTTCAGCCAATCGGAAAAGAGTTTAGAGTTCAATGTATATAGCCTTGTCGTTTCCAGATTTTCTCCTCCACGTGTCTACCAAACCCTGAGCCCAAGGTAGCAGAGGTCAAGTTACTTGTCAATACTTGTCAACTTCGTCAATAAATGAAAGTAGCTCCGGATTGGCATCCGAAACATATTGAAGATTAACTGGACAGCGTTGGTCTGTATTTTGTTACAAATTATATTAACCTCAATGGTTCGTGTTTGTCATAAACTAGCACGTATTGACAAAGTTTACATGCTGAATTCTGGTCAAGGTTTGAGAAAGGTCAAACAAGAACCCCCAGCATCGCACACCGCAGTGGGAAAAACACAAACTTCGCACACCGTAGGGTTTGAGATCACCGCATCGCCGCAAGTTGAGATTTTATTCACCGTATTACCGAATTAAAAAACCATCAACACCGCAACACCACAAATCCCTATGTCCCCCTCAATAACCCTATGGTGTTTGTCAGCTGTACAGAATAGTTTGGATGTTCTACGGGTAATTCTTTTTCCTTTAGTTTGTCGTCCACGACGCGAAAAAAACCGCGGGAATGACTGAAAAAAATGGCCGCGCAAACGAACTGAGCGAAAGAAGAACTACTCAAAGTATAGGCATTGATGACTGTTTTGTTGGTGATTTGGTGATATCTAGCCTGCGAAGCTGGCGGTATTGTAAGCGCACGCGAAATAAACCAATAAACCGGAATCCGGAAAATCAAAGAAAACAAGTTCTTCAGATTCCCGTCTAAAAATACAAAATACAGGGAGGGAGGGCATGATCGCAGGTTAGCGAGCCGAATTGAAATAGTACTCGGCCACCGTGCCAAGCTCGGCCAGTGTGCCAAATTCGGCCAGCGTGCCAAATCTAGACAATGCAGCGGGCATAAAGCCCGGCGTAGTAAATCGAACCCAATCGAACTAAATTTCAATCGAACTCAATCGAACTCACCGAAAAGTAAAAAAATCAATCGAACCCAATCGAACGTTCAATTTTCGAACTCTTGATTTATGTAAAACATACGTTGAAAATCCATTACCAGATCTTAGAAGCTCGAGTTACTTCAGCCCTGAGTGTAGCGCACGTGTTTTTCGTAAACGAAGAAATTCCGCAGA
>CM042755.1:4693984-4698984 GCA_022496165.2 Catalaphyllia jardinei | reverse complement strand
ATTTCATTGGTCATGACTTTTGAGAGATTTGGTGGTGGCTCCTAAAGGAGCCGTTTGTTTGTGTTGGCAGACTGTGCAGTCTAACCGCCAAATCCGTACAGAGTACGGCCTTGTCGTTTCAGAGCGTACACCACATCCATGGCTGTCACAGTCTTTCTCTTGGCGTGCTCGGTGTATGTCACAGCATCACGGATTACGTTCTCAAGGAAAACTTTGAGAACACCACGAGTCTCCTCGTAGATCAGGCCAGAAATTCGCTTGACACCACCACGGCGAGCAAGACGACGGATAGCTGGCTTGGTGATGCCTTGGATGTTGTCCCGTAGGATCTTTCGGTGACGCTTGGCGCCTCCTTTTCCTAGACCTTTACCTCCTTTACCGCGACCAGACATCTTGATTGCTTGCTTTTATCGCTGAGATATGACCGGCCTGGTGCCGTTTACGATTTTTATACGGTAAAGAATGACCTCTCAGAAAACAAAATACGAACAATGTTCTTATTGGCTGACTACATGCAACAAAGCCAAGGGTCAGTTAATTGATTATCATAAAACTCCGCGGGTATTCGCTTTCATTCACACTACATGTGCGAGCACATTTTGCAAAGGAAAACAAGTCTTTTCCGTTGATAAAACCTAAATAAAACTTAATTATGAAGGAAACAACTGTAGAACTTCCAATCTATTAAAATGTTTTTCCTGTAAATCTTAACGAAAAATCTGTGAAAATCTCCGAGCAAAGAGCTTCAAAGTTTCTTCGGATCGAAATGCAGTCACACAACCGTGAAATTATTTTGTAATTTTATGTTGAACCAATCAAACTCCATGGTTTCAAACCAATCAGCAATAAGCCCGCCAGGTATAAATCCGTTTGTGACGATAATATTACATTATCAGTGATATTTCTCGATATCGAACATGGCTCGCACAAAGCAAACTGCTCGTAAATCAACTGGTGGAAAAGCTCCACGAAAACAGCTCGCCACAAAGGCAGCTCGTAAGAGCGCCCCTGCCACCGGTGGAGTCAAGAAACCGCATCGTTACAGGCCTGGTACAGTCGCTCTTCGTGAGATCCGTCGTTACCAGAAATCTACCGAGTTGCTGATCCGCAAACTGCCCTTCCAGCGTCTTGTGCGAGAAATTGCGCAAGATTTCAAGACCGATCTGCGTTTCCAGAGCTCCGCTGTGATGGCTCTTCAAGAAGCTAGTGAGGCTTACCTGGTTGGTCTGTTTGAAGACACCAACTTGTGCGCCATCCACGCCAAGCGCGTCACAATCATGCCAAAGGACATCCAGTTGGCCCGCCGAATCCGTGGAGAGCGAGCATAAGTGAATCAAAACCTTCACAAAACAAACGGCTCCTTTAGGAGCCACCACATGAATAAAAGCAGTGATCAATTGATTCTTTGCTAAGTCTTGTGCCATAAGATTCAGCAAGTCTATTCTATCCAAATTTTCGATAGCATATGCATTGCGCAAGACAAGAAAAAAAATTTCACTGTGTTGAAAACGCGAATAGAAGTTAGTTGGAAAAGTTTAGTTCCAGCAACGTTTCCTTGGTTGTTTCGGAAATATATGAGACGCCACCCACCCAATGAGAGTTACCACTCCGTTCCTCGGTATTTATGGGTGCTTACCATTTGTCAGAATAAACCGGTTGGGACGACCGTTGAATAATGGTAAGGGTTTTTCCAAAATCAGCAAACCAACCGAACGAAATGGCGCTTACCATTTGCAATTCGATTTCCTGTAATTGTTTTCGGCTGATGAGAGACTGGAAACTTGAAAGTTTAGCAAATGGTAAGGAAATTTCCGCCGTTCCGTTCCGAACGGAAAAATAGGACTACCTGTGAAGGTACTCCACAATTTCCGAATGGAATTTCCGGAAAATTACCTTACCATTTGACTTCAAACCGAAATTTCCGGATTTTCTGGCCAAATGGTAAGCACCCTATATTTCCAAAAGTATTTTGGACGTTGGCGAACTGACATTTGAAGTTGGCGAATCGACTTCATACGTTGGCGAAACGACCGGTTACCCACGAAATAAGCCCTTCACTCTTCCCTGTGTAAAACCTAATTTAGGACCAAAGTTATCGCTAACTGAGATATGATTCTTCGTATTTCAGGGAAAGAAAAGTGCGATAGCAGTTTTCACCATTGTTTAGCTTGGCGCCAGTTTTCAAGTGAAAATCGCAGCTTCAACCTGAACGAAATCTGTGGCCTTTTTTTGCCAGTCCGCTCGCTCGCAAAAAGGAATCTGGTTGTCAGAACTTCAGACAAGGAATAGAAAAAGCAAATGACGCAAGAATTGGAGTTTTGTGCTCCGGCATCGAACAAAATTTTTTTGATAATCATGATATATAATTTATCGCAAGTTTCTAGCACGCGAACTTAATTATATGAATTCTGTTTACGTTCGATCTGAGTGAACATGAAATTCATGTAAATACTTGTTTCAGAAACTCTGCATGGGCTATGTTGCTCAGTGCTGTAGCCAAAGAAAGGTTTTCTCACCAACAAGGTTTCTAGAATGCATTTCAGATCATGATTGTATTACATTTTTAGTCTGAAAACTAAGTGTTAGTTTCGTATATAATTTGGCGCGTGACATTGGCGCGTAGCCGTGCACAACGAAAGAGCTGTATAATCCCGGGTGTATAATTTGCTCGAGGTGACTGTCCTTGACTCGATCAAGTACCGAGTGTTAATCTCTGTAGCCTGCACTATAGAACACAAAGTATATATTGATATATTTTGGTATATTTTTATCATGATTTCGTCTAATAATCTGAGCATTGATGGCAATGTTAGGTGCAAATGTTGGCCGCGTTTGGCTGCGTTTATAGTCAGATTTTTGTGGCTACAAAGCAAGAATGGTGCATATTCGATCATTTTTACCGACCTTCTTGGGAACGCTTCTACTTCTCCCCTTGCTAGGACTAGTCACGTTACTCGTTGAAACAACTGAGAGCCCGTTTGTAGGCGCGAGAAACATTTGATGGATAAATTTAGCTTGCTTATACGATCGACAAGGTAGAGGGTATTGGTCATCGAGAAGATGTTGATCAGATGTAATGTTGGCAATGTGATGTGTTTGCTTGGCCAGTCTAACAAAGTTAAGAGTAAACTTATAAATATCAGCTTTGGTATCAAACCTATCCCTAAGTAACGCTCGCGTCTTCGAGAAAGAATTACGTTCGAGGTTTTAAATGCATTTTAGTGATTTGATCGGAACATCAAACAGTGACATACAAACGGCGCACTGAAGGAGTTTGTCCTTGTTGTTCAAACTTCAGAGACGTTCATCTTTTAGAAATGAAAATGAATGCTAATTTGAGCAAAGAAATGTAAGGTTTAGGAGCTTATCTGTCTCAGTGTTTACTATATTTTGAGTGATAGCGTTCTAAACCAGAGTTATTAAGCTGTAAAGAAGAAATATTGTATAAGTAGTTACTCATTTAGGAACTTTCACCCTAAATATTTCCCCCTTTCTCAGGTTTTATCGCAATTCTATTTACATTTTTAACTTGAAATATATCACAACTACAAACTTTAAAGCTTGAGGTCAATAAATCGACAGAGTATTACACTTTATTTGCTCAAATCACTTGACAAAAAAGCACAGAAACTCACGAGGCCATTTTTCAGAGGTGTTTCCTCGGTGGTCCGTATGTTGAGCATTTATTTTGCGTTCTGCCAAAGAAGAGCTTAAATTCAATCTTCATTTTCAAAGTAGAACTAAGGTTAGTTGTTCTGCAATTGCAAGATGTCCGAAGCAGCAAAGTCAAGCTCCCCTGCCAAGAAGAAGCCAGCAGTGCCTAAAAAGCCTGCTGATCATCCACCTTACATAGATATGATCAAGGCTGCCATTGTAGCACTGAAGGAGCGAAACGGTTCTTCCCGCCAAGCCATCGAGAAATACATCAAAGCCAACTACAAGGTCGGTGAGGTCGGTCCTCACTTGAAGATGGCTTTGAAGAGAGGCGCCGCCGGTGGAAAGCTTGTACACACCAAGGGAATTGGTGCTTCAGGTTCCTTTAAGGTGCCCAAGGAGGAAAAGAAGGAGACAAAGCCGAAGAAGAAGCCTGCTGCAAAGAAGCCCGCCGCCAAACCAAAGAAGCCCGCCGCCAAGAAGGCAGCGAAGAAACCAGCGGCAAAGAAGGCTGCGAAGAAACCAGCGGCGAAAAAGCCCGCGAAGAAACCCGCAGCTAAGAAACCGGCAGGCAAGAAGCCTGCAGCTAAAAAACCGGCGAAGAAACCCGCAGCTAAAAAGTCTCCTAAGAAAGCAGCGAAGAAACCCACGGCGAAGAAGGCCGCCAAGAAACCAGCGAAGAAAGCTTAAGGAATGAAGCGCTTCTTCACCAAACAAAACGGCTCCTTTAGGAGCCACCACATGAAATAAAAGAGCAATAATCAACAGAATAATCTAAAAAAAAATTGTCCACTAAAGCTATGAACTTGTGCTGGGAAAGCTTTTGGCTCGTCATGTCTTCTATTAGGCTCGATTTTTTATTCCAACTCAACAACTTTTAATTTAAGCATTTTTATTGGTTCTTATAGAAAGCAAAGTGGGTTGAGATATAAAAATTGGGCTTTTTTTTTTCATTTTATTTAACAAGTTCGTATCAATATTGTAGGAGCCGTCAAAATTTTCCCTTCCCTAGTGCTACGCCATTTTATCCCACCACAGACCGGTTTTACCGGCTTAATCTGAGCTTAATCGAAGAACAACATTTCATCCCCCGATTAGTTATCCCAGGAATAAGAAATTTAATCGCGGAATAACCGCTAACCTCGGGTTATTCTAATCGGCTTTCGAACAACCGGGGCCTGATGCTGCGTGACTCGTGATTTTCGTGAGCCTGTCACGCAAAGCCAGTCGACCGATAATAGCCTGAGATCATACCTCCTTTTCTGTATTTTTCTCCCTTTCAAAAACAAATGCCTGATCGCAGGTTAACCGACAAAGGCACTCTTTTCCAGGGCCTTTTTCCTGGC
>CM042755.1:4673293-4686416 GCA_022496165.2 Catalaphyllia jardinei | reverse complement strand
TCAGTTATCACCTAAAGTAAAGAGCTTACATGGGGTGGGTAGACAGGCCACAAAATTATAAGGGCTTGTATGGAATTTTGCAATTTTTCCAAGGCTCCCATTTGAACAATTTTCTGCTGGAAACTCTTAAACTTGGCTGGGTAGCTTTTCCTTCAGTACTGAAATGTTTAGATTTTCAATCTAATCAACATAAGAAACTTGTCTGAGTCCTTGCATGTTCCTACGATGGGCTATTCCTATATCTTTTAAAGTGCCTATGAAGTGAAAAATAATTGCTGCTTATTTGAAAGGCTTTTCAAAGTAAAGAAGAGTGGTTTTTTCGTTTTGGGAATATCTTTTTTCTTTTCAGAGATATTTACGTTTTTTGTATTATGCAAATGAGGAAAGTGATGATGTCATAGGTGGTTGCACTAAAACAGTACAACACTCGATCAAGAATATCTCCAGAAATATTGGAGCAAGAAACAGAATGACACCTACTATGTTGCCATGGCAACACTCTCGGCTCCAGTCTCTGTGAAAAATTGCAATCTTTTAAAGTGGGACAAAGGGTCTACAGCTTGGCACACAAATGGTTCCCATATTGTCTTAACTCTCCCCATTAGATTGTTGTGAGTGGATGATCCTTGTTTACGATAAAATATGGAAATTTTTAGTCTTAATTAAAACAGGACCAGTGGCACAACTGTTGTCATGGCAATTGCACGACAGGTGTCACTTTGTTTCTTTTGTGATGTACAGTCATGATGCCAAGTTTGAAGAACATCACTTTAATCATAGTTAATAAAGCGGAATGGTTAGGAAGCCCGGCAAACATCAAAGGAGCAAACAAAGATGCCAAGATTTAGGTTGGAAGGTCCATGACCATGCACAATCTTTTGTTTTGTGCTCCTACACTATGCATGAGTTACGTAACCAACACGTTTCTATTGGTTAGATCCTCAGTACGGTGTAAACAACTATTGTGTTTTGTGCACGGTCAAGGGCAAAAAAGCGAACAAAAACCTACAACAAAGAACTTTGTTGGGTTTCATAACTATTCCCCTCTATTAACTATGCTTTAATATTTCTAGAGATATTCTAGATTGAGTGTTGTACTGTTTTAGTGAAATTAACCACCCATGATGTCATCAAATTAATCACAAATAACTCTAAAACGATAAAGAAAAATACCACTCTTCTATACTTTGAAAGGCCTTTCTAATAAGCTGCAATTATTTTTTACTTCATAGGCACTCAATTTAACAGTTACAAACAACGAATAATCCATGACTGAAAATTTTGTGGCCTACATTACTCATCGATTACTCCTTGATCATTAGCTATAATCAATGATTAATCAACTGATTACCCATTGATTTCCTTTCAGTTACTCATTGATGTCAGTGATTGATGTCATTGATTAGATATCCCTGGATGTAAATATGGCTTCACGAGTAATCAGTAAAAATATATCTTGGCAAGCTATTGTTCTGTAGAGGAATTCAACTGGAAAGCATTCCCTCTTCTCGCCAATTTATTGTTCTGTAATTTTTTTTGTTAGCCAAAGTGTATAAATGCTACGCATTTTGCAGGGCAAATTCTATGCATGCTTATTTTTAAAAGAACATGGGAAGAAAAAATACTTGAAGCATGGGAAAGCAATAGTTCAGTGAATATTTATATTAACTTTGTCATTCTGTTTGTTGTCTAAAGTATGTGTAGTTGGTAATTAGGTATCTTATGTTTTTGACTTAATCCTGAAGGAGGTTGATTTTTCTTTTTCAGAATAGATGCCAGCAGTGACAAAGTGGATCAATGCTTCAAGCATTTATCTTAAGAAGGGCTGCATGTTTTATTTAGCAATCCAGCTTTTGGGTGAACCAGGTAAACAGTGCTCTTGAATAAGCCAAGTTCAACATTGATAAATTGAATATAGTCATGCAATCTATTCTGCCATGGTTGATTTACAAAAATGAATAAAAGAGCTCTCAAATAACACATTATTTTTAACAATACTGTTTTGAATTAATTGTGAAATAATTGCCAAAATATTCCATAGCCATGTTCAAAAGTCCTACTCAACCAACAGACTAGTTGGTGACTGATCATTCACTTGATTGATTGATTGGTTGATTGATTGATTGATGGACTGACTGACAGACTGACTGACTAACATACTGACAGACAATGGAAGAACAGAAGGACGGACTCACTGGCCAAATGACTGGCTAACTGACTGATTGATTGACTTAGAAATGGACTGACTGGTCAATCGCCTGAATGACTTACTGACTGATGGATCATCTAATTTACTGATTGGGGGACTGGTGAACAGAGGAAAGGATGGACAGACAGACTGACAGATGGATGGAAGAACAGGGAAAGGGACTTACTAACCAACTGGCTAACTGATTGACTGACCGTCAGAAGGACTGATGGACAGAGAAACAGAGGGTTATAGACTGTCTGACAGACTGACAGATGGATGAAAGAACAGGAGACTTACTAACCAATCTGATTGACTAAATAATTGATTGACTGACTAAATGATTGATTGACCGAGACTGACAGACAGACTGGCCAACTGACTGACCAACTGACAGACTGATGAAATGATCGACTGTCTTACTAACTGATCCAGTGATTGAATGACTGACTGACTGACTGGACTGCCTGCCTGCCTGGAACTAGTGATCAATTTTCTGATTTTTTGATTAAGCGACTGTCTGACTGCCACACTGGCTGGTTAATTCTCTGGTTGAGTGATTGATTAAGTGGACTGGATTGTCTGATTGACTGACAGACCAACCGACTGGCTGATTTCTTCTCCAATTTACTGATTATCTAATTGCCTGATTGACTGAGCTACTAACCGACAGACGGATTGACAGATGGACTGAGCAAGTGACCTATCAAATGCTGAAGATCAAATTTTGAACCTTTTGTTATCACCTGATTGACCGATTGATGGCAGATTGAGGGCTGGAAGACCCTGCTGACAGAAAAACAACTTAAGAAACAGAGTAACAGACATCCATGTTAGTCAGAAAGAGAGACTGAAAGACAGACAGACAGACAGACAGACAGACAGACAGACAGACAAACAAGCAGTCAGACTTGAAACATTTAAGACAGACAGACAAACAGAACAATTTAGACCAACAGCAAACTAAATTACATACTTGATTTGAACTCCAGTTTTATAGAGCCTCCATTTATTCATGAGATCTTGGTGCAGTACATGGCATGTCTAACGTATCAAACACAGTCAAACTTCTCTAAATGACCACTTTGTGAAAAGTGACCATCTTGATTCTGATAAACCAGTCTTAGAATTGTCTTGTGCAGCCAAATTACTAAACTATTATTAGCAGTCCATTGGTTTTGCAAAATTTGTATGAGGTCACCCGTGTGGTTTGACTGTGTTTTATTTTGCTGTGAACCTTGATGGGTACGTTTTTCAAAACCCTTTCCCTGTTTCTTCACGGTTTGGTCGGGTTTCATTAAATTCCGCAACAGGTGCTTGTTCAATCAGAAACAACCAAGTCAAAACAGTCATTACATTTTATTTCCTAAACACGTGACTGATTTAGCTTGTGTTACTAAAAGAACGTAATGTGCAAGACAAGATGTGCATGTTTCTAACTATTTGTATTGGAGTTCGAAATTTCAGTGAAAGCAGTCTTCTTTCAGCTACAATTTTTCCAAGCAATGCAAAAAGTTTTTTCAAATTTATATTTAATTAAGCAGATTAAGAATTGTTTTGAAACCATACAGAAAACTATGATTTAAAGAGAAACTGATTTTAAAATATTGTCTTGATCTTTCAAAAATACTAATGTAAATATCTAATGTGTGCAAAATTTTGCAGAATTTTGTTTTTAGGATTTCAAGCCAAAGTTGTTTTCGTAAATCTAAATTGTAGCTTTGACTACAATTTTCTGCAATCTTGAATGAATTCTTGATGTTTCCCAGTTTGGAAATAATGGAATTAAAATTGTGTGCAGAAATTTGGTCGTTAGATTGCGTGCTGTTGATAGAGTTGATTTATTTCTGTTGTTGATTTGACATACTTTCAGAACCTTTTTGCTTTTTCTTGACAGCAAATTTAAACATGGAAAGCACCAAAAAAATTCTTTTCATATCTGGTTTCAAATTTTCCTCAGGTTTCTCAGCGATTTAGTTGGAAATGGGACCCACAATGGAATTTTGGTTAAGGGTTTGAAAAGCGTACTCTAAGCCAGTCACAAGAGACATTATTTCTCCTTACAAAAATCAATTCATTTTCAAGAGGACAGCTGATGGGAATAAAGAAAGTTATCAGCTCAAGATGTTGTCTTGATATACCCCGAAATTGTCAAAACTAGAATCAAAACACAAAGGGCAATTAGTAAGGAGAATTAATATGTCCAGCTTGGGACTAATATAGTTATGTTTACAGTAAACATGAGGTCTCAATAAAACTAAGCGGTACGATTCCAGACTGGTTTAGTAAACAGTTTGTTTCTGTTACAATATATGCCACAGATATGTTCAAAATTTAATTGGAAAAGAGGGTTCCAAGGATCGTCACGCAACTAGTCGTGATATTAGTTGTCACGCTTGTCCCTTTGCGTGACAAGTCTTAGGTGAGGGTTTGCATGCTCAGTAACAAACTATTCTTGTGCGCTTTGAAATGCTGAGGTGTATCTGTGGCATACATTGACATGAGAAACGAGCTGTCTACTAAAATTTAAGTGTTAATCGTACTGCAAAGTTTTCTTGAGACTTCTCCAGAACTTGGCTTATTTTAGAGAGGTTATCTGGTTCATAAGAAATAACACACCAACTGCAGTGACAGACATGACAGTAAAACGTATGTTGGAAAACAAAATTCATTTTACTTGATGTTTTGCATGTTTCGACATACATCTTCAGAAGTGACTGTTTAGAATAGAAGTGACCACTAAATTTTAATTCAAGGTAAGTAACTAATTAACAATAACACTGACAGAAGCTGAGAAATATTTGCATATTAGAAGATACAAACTAGTAAGATAAAGCTTTTCGCTGTTAACATTATTGTTTAAATTAGGCTTTAGTATCCTATTTAGTAGTCTCCTTAACCTTGCAATGTGTTTCTGACCGACCTTTTGCTACTATCTCAAAGTTGATCCCATTTTAGCTTGTGACCAGTTGACGTGACATGGACAGCTACTCGTGATCGCTTAAAATGTTTACAGGTAGCTGTCACGCATCTGCTATCTCAGACCACATCACGTCAACTGGCCACAAGCTAAAATGCGACCACTTTGAGATATTAGGAAAAGGTTGGTGAGTCAGGTACAATTGCAAGATAAAGGAGACTACTAATTAGGGAACTGAAGTCAAATCTAAATGATAATGTTAGCAACGAAAAGCTTCATCTTTATTAGTTTGCATATTTTAATCTGCAAATTTTTCTCAGCTTCTGTCATTGTTATTGTTAATCAGTTACTTATCTTAAATTTAAATTTTAGTTGTCACTTCTGTTCCTAACAGTCACTTCTGAAGTTGTATGTGGAAGAAACATACGAAACGTCAAGTTAAATGAATTTTGTTTTCCAAGATGTGTTTCATTCATGTCTGTCACTGCAGTTGGTGTGTTATTTCTGATAAAGCTACGATGACCAAAGCAACAGAACACATGAAGAAAGAACAGTATTTTATTGCAATAAAAATTCCTCGTCATTGTTAATTACTAGGAATTAAAAAAATAAAATATCCAGCCAATCTTGTCCTTGCTCTTTGGGTTGCTTCCACTCTGCCTCCAAGTCAGTGTCGTCTCTTTAGTCCTCATATGATATTCCAACTTTGAAATCCTGGTCTGTTTTACCTGATCCCTTCATCCAAGCCGGGGACAGCTGAACACTTGGAATAGTTGACCGTTTGCTCTCAAGTGGAGGGGACAGCGTAAAGGAAAGTGAGAGTTTACTCCCCGTGCCTCCGGGGTCTCAGTCTTAATTTGTCACAGTACCACACAAGTAATTTGGAATTTAAAAATGTGCCAAATTCCTAAATTGATTCAAGATGCTAATCTGCGAGTCAATGTATCGAAAAAATAAGAATTTGCCGATAAGTTCGCCCTCCCGGCATATTTTGGATGGAAACCCATTTAAGTTGGAAATGTCCGCAACCTGCACAACAAAAACCGAAGCGCTAAAGTTTGGCGCTCAATTTTAGCGCATCACCGTTGAAATCAAAGAAAGAATTGAAACACAGAATCCACCAGTCTGACCCCCGACCAAACCTCCGACCGACCGTCATTCCACAAACTTCACCAAAGAGCACCAGTCACTAAAAGTCTGTCATCTGTGAAGCTACTGATTTCAGGTCTCTCTAATTTAGATGAAAAAAGCCGATTTATATAGCAAGAACAGGTTAAGTTTAGTTTTAAAATAAAATATTGCATAAGGTTTAAGTTAATTATGCTTATTCAGCTTGTTTGTTTGTTGTCTTATTTCATATCACGTGACGTTACTCTGGAGCGTTGTTTCTTTGAAATGCAAATCGTATTTCCGTGCAAATAAATGAATGAGTAGAAAGACAATTCTCCAGAGAACACCCGTGATCTGAAAACGACAATTGACGTACGAAGATGAACGGGTCTTGTTATTTGAAAACTAGAACAAGCTAAGGATTTAAGCTAAACCGTAGCGAATGGTGTTAACAATTTGGGAGTCAGTATAAGCTTAAGTTATGTTACGTTTAATTTTATTCACGCGCGCGATTTAAAAGTTAGGAAAATGTCGAATACTAAATTTTGTTGCGATGCTTTTTTTATTTGGCCGATTTTTAACTAGAATTGGTTTGAAATAAGTTTTGTTAGTTCGTCACTTTGTGAAGGAGCAATGTGTAACGATCATCGGGGAACTCTGAATTTTAGTAGATTTTAGTAGATTTTAGTAGAAAAAGGGAAAACCCATCAAACAATTGAGCCTACCTAGAAAAGTATCACCCCTCAAAATATTTATGAATAATTTTTATTGTTATTCAGAATAAAGAAGTGCTCTTTTGATTGAATTCATTTAAGCAATAGACCACAAGTTTCTATGGTTTATAGGTTTGTAAACCACGCGGGATGGTAAAACATGAGAAGAATTTGTAAACCACGGGCCGCAGGCGAGTGATTGACGAATTCTTCAAGTGTTCTACCAACATCCCAAGTGGTTCATCAGCCTAGAAACCATAGAAACTTGTGCTCTGTTGCTTTTATGTAATAATTCAGAAGACGCGCGATTTTTCCATGAGTTTATGGGCATCAGTAAACCATAGCTGATTGACCAATTAGAGCCGCGCATTGATTTGGTTATTATATAAATCAAAATAACTCGTACGTTATAAACTGGCAACTAAGAGTTTAAATTCATCTTTGATCAGTTCGAATGGTTAGAAATTGAATTAACTTATAATAAGTGCTTTTAACAATAATCATTATGCAAGGTGTTTTCGAATTACCCTTAACGAAAAGACTAATCAACTGTTAAATAAAATGTCACCGATTCACCCTAACAGTTAACCAGCCTAACAACAAAGAATAATTCCTCAAATACCTATAATATATTAAGCTTCTAAGAAAGCCAATTGACAAATAAGAATGAGTATTAAACACTCCAGAAACTTGAGGACAACCAGGTATGAGGTATCAGCACAAGGATTTCTTGGTTTGTTGGTAACTACCTTGAACTGTAGTCGTTTGATGGTTACCAAGGCAACCATTGACCCAATCACAGCTCATGTTGGTTTCCAAGGCAATTCCAGAATCCCAGGTGCCAAAAGCTGGTGCTAATAGCCTCCCTTAAGTTTATGGAGTGTCAAACTATTCAAAGGAATTTTTAGAAAATTATGTCATTATGTTATAACTTGAAAATGAAAACAGTGAATGAAAATAATTTAGTTTAAATTCCTTTAATGGGAGATTAAAAATTTTACAAAATGTGTAGTAAAAACTGTTTTTTCAAAAAGATGTGGTTTGGTATTAATCAGGTCTATATGATTTTAGTTTAGTATTTTTAAGTTTAAGTTTATTTAATGAAAACCTAGAAAAGAGAGAAAACCTGACCCAGTAGCAACCCAATCAGGAGACCCCCAGTGACTCAGCTCAATTTGATGTCATTTGTGAAATTCCAATCAGGTCAGACCAATAAAATTCAGTGATCTCCTCTGTCTATGCTTTCTCTAGAGATGCACCTTCCTTGAGCCCCACAATTCAGCACTCTTGTTTTACATCCTTGGTTGTGGAACATTTCCTGATACATCGACTGCAAAGAAGCATCTTGCAGGGCCAAAATTGATGGTGTGGTACTGTTACAAATTAAGTGAAACCCTGAAGACATGAAAAGCAAACTCTCACCTTCCTTCACACTGTCCACCCCACTTGAGAGCAAACAGCCAACTCTTCCAAGTGCCCAGCTGTCCCCGGCTTGAATTACAGGATCAGACAAAGTTTCCCAGGATTTCTCAGTTGGAATATCTCAGAGGACATCAGAAACACACACCTTCTCAGAGGCAGAGCTTCCACAACCCAGCAGGGACGTGATTGGCTAGATTTGAATATGACTATCTTTGGTCTTGATGTGTGTGCCACCTTCTGTCCTGGAATTAAATAAGAACCTAACAACTTAATTAGAAGATATGTGCAAGCTCATTAGCATTATACCCCTAACTAATAAAGAAATAATGGCTGTTTCTTGGTGATGCATGTGCAGAAAAAAGGCAAGAGTGAAACCTTAAAGCTATTCTTGAGTGTGTGTGTCTTGGGTGCCAGACAAAAAAATGCCTCCAAGCTTAAAAAAAGAAAATTGTAGAAAAAATCCTTATAATTTGTGAAGGAAATTAAGCAACAAAAAAGTTCAAAGGAGACCAACACCAAGAAAGAACCAAGCAATCTGTGTAAATCAAATTAAAATAAATTGACGTTCATCAACAGTCTACATTATGAATCAAAGCAATTAATGCTGCGAGGTGATCATTTTGACGACGCTAAACAAAAAGGTTTCTACACTTATGTCATAGCATTGAGATGCTGTTTGTACATTAAAATAAATGAAATAAAATGCACAAGAAAATTGCAAAAAGTTAAGAATGCAGACTGTTGATCTTACTTTGCTGCTTTTAATGTTTAACATTACCATTAGCCAGAAATAATTATTGAATCAAAAATTAAGAAATTGAAAATTTAAAATAAAAAATTAAAAAGAATTTGGAAAACAAAAAAAGCCCAATTCTAAAAAAGACCAAGTGACATACAAAATGGTCAATTTAGTGAGATTTCCACTCATACTCTTCTGATATCTAGTAGTGTCATAATTTGGGCTTAGGGAATATAAAGTTTAAATTTACTGAACATTTCAGGAAGTATTGAAAATAATAAATTCAGTCAAAAAGGTAAATACATTGGAGTTGCAACATCAAGGGTATCATCGCACTTAGCAAGACGCTGCAACTTTTGTTGCTTCAAAAAATAAGCGTTAACTTTGAGCTTGTAATGTATAATAACAGTATAGGCTAATGAGCTTGCAGATCTACTTCTGTACACAGTAAACTAATCTAAACAAAGGAAGCATTTAATTTAAAATAATAACCAGCAAAACTATAGTGTTCAAAAATAGGAAAGATAAAAAACAATGCAAAGACAAAGCTGATAAATGTTGTGGTAGCCTCTGATAGTTATCATTTTGCAGCCCACTTCAAGGCATCATGACAACTGAACATGCAATGCAAAATGACATCTGGTTTAACCCAGGCCAAATAATTTTGGAAATGAAATCATTGTTATCCAAACTGATATAAACTGAAAATGAGAAATACCTCTCAGACTATCTTAACATTATTCATTTATAATATTAAATGCTTCCCTTGTTTATGAATAATTAAACAACCACCATCAAGTTGCCAAGCACTTCAAATACAAAAAAAAAAACAACTGAAAAAGGAAATTGTTTGCATCACTGCCGTCTATTCGAAAGCAACAAGTCAACGGTTAAAAATACTACAAATTTTAACAAACTATAATTTTAAAACCAAACATTGTTTTAAGATATATGAAAGCTATAGTAGGTAATAAGTTTGCATGGCAGCATGATGCTAATTGTTATAACAGTTAATAAGTTAAATATTTTAATTTTAAAAAATACACTTAAATGACAAGTGATTATTCAGCAAGTTTCCCTTTGAGCAGCAAAGAACATGTTAGCTAAATTCTAAAAGTTTTCCTAATCACTGATAGTAATTTATCTTTCCCTGTAATGAAGTTCAAACCAATAGCAAAAATAGAATAGTGAAAAACTGGGTGTCCTGTGCACATGCTGTTTGTACTGTGCTGAGGCTCTGCTAATATCAAAATCTAGAGTAAGAATGAAACCTTAGTATTTGTCGAAAAGTTAACAGTTGCCGGTACCTAGTATTTACCATAACTGGCCATCAGGACTCCTGTTTGTTTTCGCTACATTTCTATTTTTCTTAAAGTGTAACGTTCCATGCAAAACCCCAAAGGAAATAACTTAAAGTGCTTGGAAGTAAAAAATAATAGCTCCTTATTTGAAAGGCCTTTCAAAATATAGAAGAATGGCATTTTACTTTTTAGAATATCTTTTGATTTAAGTCTTTGTGTTATGCAAATGAGGAAAGTGATGATGTCATGATAGCTATAGGTGGTTTCAATAAAAGAGTACAACACTCAATCACGAATATCTCTAGAAATATTAAAACATTGTTGTTTAAACTTGGCACCAGAACTGTACATCACAAAAGGAGCAAAATGACACCTGTCATGCCATTGCCATGACAACAGTTATGTCGCTGGTCCTGTTTAAATTAAGACTAAAATTCCCAGATTTTATCTTATACAAAGATCATCCACTCGCAACAATCTAATGAGGAGAGTTAAGACAATATGGGAACCGTGTCTGTTCTGAGCTAGACCCTCTGTCCCACTTTAAAAGATGGGGATTTTTGGTTTTTCACAGAAAGAGATCAACTTAAGCCAAGAGTGTTGCCATGGCAACAGCATAGCAGGTGTCATTCTGCTTTGTTTGTGATGTACCTTTTTGGTGCCAAGTTGAAGACCACTGCTACAATATTAATTTCTGGAAATATTCTTGATTGAAAGTTGTACTGTTTTAGTGAAACCATCTATAACATCATCACTTTCCTCATTTGCATAAGACAAAAACTTAAATATCTCTAAAAATAAAAAAGATATTCCAAAAACCATTCTTCTTTACTTTGAAAAGCCTTTACATCATAGGCACTTTAACTGTTCTTCATATGTGTTTCTTGCGTTTTGTAAATATATTAATGTGAATTTTGAACTGAAGAAATAAACTCTTGAAAGCTAGTGGAACATGATTTGTTGTTGTTTATCTTTGTTGAATTAGCCCCAGAAATGATTAGTAACTAGTTTCTCCTCATAGAGTGAGCTAGACAAATTATGAGAATTGACCAAATGATTGTGCATCACACAAGTGTTTAAATTATGGTTTTGAAATGTTTCTTTATGATTTGTTTTACAACTTTTGGTCAACTTTTTTTACCAAACATAATTCAAAAAACTTTGTCTAGGAGAAACTGTACTTCACACATTTAAGTTCAGGATGAAGAAAAACACTGCTCAAAGGACTTGTATGCTAGAACCTTCAAACCTAGTTCCCATTATAGAACAAACAAGCTAGTGCAAGAGTAAAATTTAGTGTTCATCAAATTCAAATTAGCCAAATGGAATGCGTTTCATGATTAACTGTTACATTTTGCTGCAGCATGTACTTCTCTCAAGTATGCATTTTAGCCAAAAAATGTAAAAATTGTTAAGAGATGGTGGCTGGTCCATGTAGAGTGTGTTATTATCTGCCTTATGATGTCGTCCCTTAGGATGCAGATGGCGGCATTTAACTACTTCCTTCTACGCCTCATTGCCAGCTGAAGAATATAGAGACTGGCAGAAAGCAGTAAAAGCAACGCAATTTACATCCTAACAAACAATAACTTTTTGAATAATTTATAATTAAAAGAAGCACACTGGTACATACTAAGTGCATGTACAGTACCAGAGACCTATGACTCCAATCAATGACAGCTAGAGTGGTTTTGTTTCAAAATGGCACTTGTTTGAACAATGGTGGCACACACATCTACATAAAATTAAGAATTAATACTATTAGCTGACTCAGTGCTAATCCTTGCATTGGTATGTGGCTTATGCAGTTTCTGTAATCTGTACAGTTTTGGTGATCATGGCAAAGTCTTAGTGAGTAGTATTCCAGTATTCTACACAGAGTTGCTGGAGTCAGAGCCTGTGCAACAACAAATTAAAAGTTGGTTGAGTGGTTTGTTGAGGTTATGAATATGTCATCTTGTGGGTGTATTAAGTTGACAGTGTCAGATGTTGTGTAGTTTTAACCCAAGTTTGTGCTGGTTCTGTTTGAAGTTAATTAAAAGTTTGTTAGTTCATTTGTTGTGGTCATGAATACGTCATCTGTAGGATGTACATAATTGCTGCTTTGAGATATCAGTTTCAATCCATCATCTGCAGTTACTCAAGTTTGTAATTCTTCTGTTTGAAGTTATTAGTTTGTTTTCTTGGTTTTGTTGAGCGCATGAATAACTGATTTCTAAGGCCGTGTACATAGCTCTTGTTGTACATGAGATCTTCTCAGTTTTAATCCATCTATTGCTAGTCAAGTTTGTATTGGTTCTGCTTGAAGTTAAAGTGTACTTTGTTGATTGGTTTGTTGAGGTTATCAAAAAGTCGCGTGGCTGTTAGTATCAGTTGAAAGTTGTGTGTTTGAATATTAAAGTTGTAATGGGGTCAGCTCAATCAGGTTGACTTGCTCCAAACCAAAGCAAGGTGATGGCAGAGAGTCTATTATGAAAATCTAGTTGAAGACTATCAAGCTAAACCAACCTGAACGGGGGTTGTGGAACAACAGCTGGGTGAAAAACCTCCCCGTACGTCCACTTGCCCCTAGGAGGAAAACCCCGGGCCAGCTGTACCCCACGTTCAAAGGCCTCCCGGGCTGGGCCAAATTAATATTACATAATTAAACAACCACTCATAATAATTGTTATCTTATCTTGGTAACCAATCTTTCAGCGTCCTCTTTAATTTGAGTCTCCAGGTGTATTG
>CM042755.1:4660793-4668293 GCA_022496165.2 Catalaphyllia jardinei | reverse complement strand
TGTTTTCCTCAAAAGTATAATGTAGATTATGAGGAGCTAGTTCTTAACAATGCTTAACATGTCTCCTTTGAGAAAGCCTTTCGTGATGCCTGGCAGGTGACATGAACAGAAATATGTGTCTTGAAAAGTCTCTGTAGGTTTGAAATGTGTTTGCATATAAACTATAGATTCTTTGAGGATTCTGTCACCTTTGTACACTATAAAGTCCAAGGAAGTCATCTCTCTGATATTTTAGCTGTGAATTTGATTGTAGGATGAAAGCTGTTTGCCTTCAAGAGAAATTCTTCAATTTTGTCTCTGTTTGTATCCAAAAGATGGGTGCTGTGCAACTTTGTTTCAGTATTTTGAGCTCTATTTTCGCCATGAAAATATTAGCAAAAACTACAGCCATTTTTGTTCCCATCACAGTTCCATGCGATTGAAGAATCATCTTTTCCCTGTACTGATTGGCTCAGTTATCTCTAGTTAGAACCCAGTTGAATTTGTGGGTGGAGTTTGTTTGAGAATATAATTTTTTTTTGCTTTAAGCAGACACTTTTGTTCGATTATCCTAAAATTTCAACAGCAGCTAGTTTAACATATAAACTTCAAAAGTATGGCTGCAAAATGTTAATTTTGAAATGCTTTTTCCTCCAAACGCAATTTTTGTGCAATCACTCCACATTTTTCAGTCGTAATTAAAAAAATGTTCTGTAACTTTTTACTGCAATTGAATATGGCAAAATGCAGCAACGCCTTTTTTAGCCCTTTGGGTACTGAAACCAAGGAATTAAATTCACGAAAAACGAAATTCACTTTGACTTGTAGCTTTTGAATAGACTGCTGGCAGTCCGTTTTTCTTTCTTAATTTCAGCAGGGATTATGAAGAGGGAAAAATTAATGCCCGGGCGGAGTGTGGGGGTTTTGCAGCGGACACACGTTAATAAGAAAATACGTTGTGTAAGTGCTCACGGAAAATTAAAGGACATTTCTCATGCACACTTTTCCCCTCGTAAAATGTAAAATGGCGGACAAAGCGGACAAGGAATATCTCCGTCTGCATTTGCATGATTATAGAAAGGAAAATGGCTAAGTTTTTGGTCTTTTCGAGGGCGATCTTAAAGAATTTCTGGAAGAATATATGTCATCCAATTCAAGCTGCTTTGTCCTGTCAGGGCGCCATAGCAAGAAAAACACAGTCCAGACCCTATTAATAGGCCACCCTCCAGGATTTGAGAATAGGGAGTTTTAGCAATGACGACGGCGACAGCGTGGAAGAAGCCTCGTAAAAAATGAATTTATATTTTACGTTCGAATGTCGCAACTCTGTAAATATTTTCAGTACGCCTATCGGTCTAAAAATTTGCTCAGGTTAAACATGAACTGACAGCGTTCAATTCCAAAAGGAGATACGACAAACTAGCCATTGTGGTTCGCATTCTCCAAAATACACTAAACGTAGTTATTTCACGTTGTTGTTTTGCAGAGGACAGCAAAGAAATGTATCAAGATTCAAAACGCACATGCACAGCTATTGTTTTGCTCATTAAACCTTTTGTTTGGTAACGCTTTCCTTGCCAAAGCCATCATGGTTTGCTAAAACTCCCTAATAGCTGCTTAAGGCAGGGGTACACATGAAGGCTGTTTTGACGTCGCTTAACAAGGCCTTTCTGCCAATATCTCGGTCATGTTTCAAGCGACGCTAAATCTCTATGCTTATTTTATTAACCACTGTTTGGCAGTTTTGTGTAAATATTTGGGTGAATTTTGGGCATTTGGAGAAAAAGATTTTTTCTCTCAAAGTATAGGTTAAATTGAGCAAAATAAAAAATGTTGAAGATTTGATGGATTTGGAAAATTGAAATTTGAAGTGAAGAATTAGTAGACGTATATAGAGGGTCAACTCCTAACAATTCCCTTTCAATATTACCTCAAAAGTCACTCCTATTCATGTGTATCCCCGCCTTAATAGAGGTTGCTTGCTTTATGGGGTCCTCAGTAATTAGCATGAGGCTTGGTAGAATGTGTACTTTGGATATCTTTTTTCTTTTTATACCAACGGGTTAATTTCTTAGTGAACTCACGTAAACATGTACTTAAAAGTCATCAGTCGGAACTTTCATTTTGGACTCTTATCGGTCAGCGCCTTGTCCAAAGCATATCAACAAAGCCTAACTACGCATGAGACGAAATAAAACTCTCATCAGGACGATCAAAAAGGTGGTCTCATCCGCTTAATAGAGGTGGCTAGTTAATTGGGCCGGAATTTTGTGCAGGAGTTTGATAAATGGTTGTTTCTGGTAAGTCGCTTTTCATGAGGTCATGGGTCAAATGGCGTTAGGATAAAATGCACCGCTGTATTTTTAGACCTATCGTTCACACAAAAGAAGATGTGTTATAATTAAAATGAAGGAGCTCCAGTTTTTGTTAATCACTTACTTAGCCTACGTGTAGCCGTACCCTCCCCCCGTTTTCCCTCGGGGGGAGGGTAAGGCTATACGTAAGCTATCACTTACTCATTTCATATCTATTATTTGAAATAGCGCCGCCGGTGTGGGAGGACAAGAGGGGAAATGTACCCATCTATTTCAAGGGTCGCCCAATTCAGATTCTTGCATCACAGGTCTACGTGGCACTGCCTGTATGGACCTCTAAAAGTATGTGACAAGTATGATTATACATAATTTGCTCACATACGTAGTCTCTCTGAACAGAAACTCGACTGAGATGTTTGCTTAATTCAATGTAAGAAGACGGCTCTGTCTTTTTCCTCGATAGGATACACGGGGTGGTTGGAAACTCAAGAAACCAGGGGAACATGACTACAACATGAAGAAACGATTAAAGATACAGGGAAGCAAACTGCCTCGGTGTCAGTTACTCCAAATTTCTCCCACGGCCATTCTTTTTTCCCCTCGTTGACAACCATTTTTATAGTTGATTGCATTATGAAGTAGTCACAGATTATTTGTCTGAAACAACAATTTTGTTTTGAAACGAGTCTCTTTTTCCATTTGTAAATCCTTAAGGTGGGGGTACACATGAAGAGGAGTGAAATTTGAAGTAATATTAAAAGTGAATCATGTTAGGATTAAAATGGGTTGGAAACACTACTAGACAGTTGACCACCCCAAATAAAATTCCCAGGTTGGTAGGGGACTGTTTGGTATCTGTCTTCTACTGAATTCTTCACTTCAAATTTCAGTTTTCCAAGTCCATCAAATCTTCGATATTTCATATTTTCCTCAATTTAACCTATCCCTTGAGAAAAAAGATATCTCTTCCCTAAAATGTCCCAACATCACGCAAAAATTAACACAAAACCGCCAAACGGTGGTTATGGTTATAAGCATAGAGATTTAGCATTGCTTGAAACGTGACCGAGATATTGGCAGAAAGGCCATGTTAAGCGACGTCAAAACAGCATTCGCGTGTACCCCCACCTTAATCCTCTTACCAACTGTTTTTAACACGACATGATATTATATAGACTCCTTGTCGATAAACCTAAAAATGAAACTAGGAAATTATTCTTCTTTATTTCACTTTCACAGTGATGCCTCGGAAAGTCCACGCCAGGTTTGTCCGCTTCGGGAAGCTGCAATTCGACTGTAATGAATTTTTGGAGGACGATCTGCGCACAATGGCGTACATGTAACTTATTTACAGAAGAAGGGAAAAAGAATTGAGCGTTATAATTAAATGTGTAAACAGAGGTAAACATGGTAAAAATGATACCAGATGTGTAACATTGAACGAATGCACACTTTTGAAAGCTTAGAGCGTTAGTCGGTCACAATAGCTGACACCTGAATATATTAATTAATCTCTAAAGACGTGTGTGGGCTCTGGTGAAAGGTGCTTTAATATTCCGTGATGCTTACATAACATATTTTTATAAAAAACCATGCCCGCTGAATACCCCCACACTCCGCCTGGGCATTAATTTTTCCCTTATGAAGAGAGACAATTTAGCCTAAAGGAGCATGGGATGAGACATGGGTGCGGCACACGCGAGAAGAAATGCAGACTGTAGACTCTTCACATGTTTTTGAGGAGATTAACACTTGTCAAAATAATCTATTCAACTAATTGAAATCAACCTTTTTTGGCAGAAACATTAACCATTGCTCAAAACTCTTGCATTATGTTAACGAAATACCAAATGCTTTTATCAGGCAGATTTCGCAAACAGAGCCTAAGAAGCTTCCATAGTTAAACTGAAAACGCACCATGCTCTAGGGAGTGCTGTTGACTTTGTGGGTGATCATTTAAAGGACAAAAAGGCAACAGAATTCAAGACATGGAACAATAGATCCTGTTTCCAACAATCCAAGTTATTCCTCCAGAGTCTGTACGAAGTGTGAATTAAAAATTTGGAACACCGTTAAGCTAGCCTGTTTTTTTTAAGTCTTATTTAAACCTTGTTGTAGCCGATGCTGAAGCAACTTCCAATGACTGCAAGACTCAACAACGCTGAAAGCATAAATTGAAATCTCTGACGCCCGCAGAAAAAACAAGTCTGCCAAGACTTAGACTGCAGAACCAGAGAGTCAAGCGTCTGTATTAAGGACACTGGCAACAGTTTGTTTCTGTTTAGCCTTTAAAGAACTGATTTTCAGATTCATTTTATTTCAAATTTCTTGGTATAGTGTGATAGCGAGCACTATATGCTTCAATTTGATATGGGGGTTTAGGTATCTACATCTTAAACTGACGGTACTACATTGCCTGCACACAGGACATCCCTAAAGGTATCTTAAACCATGAAATGCATCACCAATAAATATGAGGTTAAGTTTCATAACACAACAGTACATGTAGTTTGTTACACAAGCATTTTATAGGACAGACTAATTACCATTCTAATCTAAATGTTCCTAAAATTTGTTTCCCTGACTTGCAGTTCTATCCAATTGATGAAACAAGTTAATTTCTCCATACAAAAACCACTACCCACAAAATATGCTTTTTTACAAATACTTCTCATTTTGCAAACAGAACACAGAAAAAAGTACTATTCAAAATAGCTTATGTTCATAGTGAATTTAAAATTTATAAAGGAACATTAGAATTTTGCAAAAGTTCAAATCTACCACGTGCAAAAATGAAATGCAAATTAGAAATCCTCTGTGTGTTTTTTTAAAAATAATTTTAGCCTCTTTTATCTTTTAGCATCTTTTGGCACCTTAAATATTGTCTGAGAGGTTTTCTAAGCGGCTGGAATCTCGTTTTCTTAAATTATAATAAAAAAAATCAAATAAAGGACAGTCTAGGATACTTTTTGCTCAAAACAACAGCGGACCCGTGCGAGATGTACACTGTAAGAATTCGAATTTCCCGCTGTATAAATTATAAAAACGCAACACAGTGTAATTCAACCAAGTTCAGAGCTTACTTAGGAAAAAATACACACCAGTAGATAAACATTTTTAATAAAACAGCAGCATTTGTTTAAAGCTTACCTTTAGTAACTCTCCTATTTGCGGAATAATTTGCCATGTTGTCTTATAAAGTGTCAGAGCTGCATAAAACGTGGTCTTCACTTCTGTCTTCTGCAGCCGTCACAGACATTTTCCTTGCATCCAAATCCAACCATACGAGAAAAAAATATGCTTCTAAAGGTAACTGATACCATAGACGCCATATTAACCGTGGTGTTGGAAACAAAACAGGTTTGTAAATCATAACAAAACTGGAGGCTCTCGTCGCCATGTTTGGATTCTCTTTCGTTACCAGTGTCTTCCGCATCACGGGAAAACGTGGTGAAAAATTTTCGCGGGAAAGAGGGTTTTACGCGGGAACGGGAACACACGGGATCACGTTATCATCTCCCGTAACGCAGCGTGACTTTATTCTTCCCAGGTATAAATGTCATAAATGAATTTCCTCCCCTTTTTATTCAACAGTGGGGGCATTGGGCTAGGAGGGGTGTATGGCTCCGAGCATACAACGACCGTCATAAGGTGTAGTTTTAGGTGTAGTTTCTGTTTGAAATAGTTACAAATTATGCCCATTGGTGAAGCAGGATCATTTTAACACTACATCACTGTGCAAAGACTTCAATAGGGTAAGCATTAAAAGTGGTTAGAGTTCCTGCCAAAGTCATAGTTATTTGAGAAAATAATTCATACACCTGTCCAACAGGGTCTGGAAGGGTATTTTCGGGATCCGCGATTTGGCTAAAATACGCTGCGGGAATCGGGAAAACAACAAATATCTTGACGGGATCCGGGATTTAACTGCTCGCAGGGAAGCGGGACTTACCAAAATTTGGGCACGGGATGCGGGATTTTTTCGCCAGTTGGTTGGAAATTTGGGGAAATCATCACGACTGAAATAAACATTCTAGCGGCCAAAGTGTGCCTGGTTTATAGTTATCTCCTTGAAATTGCATAGTTGCCACTGATGTAATAACTTAATGCTCAATTGACTCAGTTGCTCAATCTCTTCAGTCGCTTCACAGTTTCACATTTATTGCAATCTTGAGGGGGGTTTGTTCAACGGCTTATCTGCTGGATGGCCCCAGATATGGCAAATGTGATGCCAGCTCTGCTGCAGTAAGAAGTTTAGTATCGTTTTATCTTGTGGCAGCGACGATACTTCTAGTTCTAGCGCCAGAACCTCGGCGATCCACAAAGAGAAATTCAATGTTCCGCGAAGTGGCGATGAACAAAGCGAACCGTTCAACTTTGTGAAGCATTTGAATTGTAAAAACCCTCACTGGGTTAGCAGAAATCGCTAAGAGTAAAGGCCTCGAAAAAAACCATGAGATCACGATTGCCATATCATACTCTTTCATCATACTGAGGTACAAAAAGCTATTTCTTTTTGGCAGGAAACTTTAAAAACACGCATAAATTCAAAATATCAATAGAAAGGGCTACTCTACATGTTACATTTATTAGCTTTTATAGAAATTAGACTTTTTAATGTATTTTTTTCTTGGAAACAAAAACGGGATTCGGGAAAGTCATGAAAAAATGCGGGATGCGAGATTCTCGAGAAAAAGGAGCGCTCTGTCTACCCGTCAAGATGGCGTCGAAGAACCGTTATCACCTCCTTGCAAAGAATAGTCACCTCGTTCCGTTATCAATGGAAGTCCTTTCAATACACATAAAAGTGTTAGTCGGTTCAATACAAATCTAAAGTCCATTCCAAAACTTCGAATTTTCGACAAAATCTATTAAGAAAAAAGTTAGTTTAGTTTACCTTTGCAACGAAGTGGCTCTTCTTTGATAATGTTTTAAATACTGTTGCTTGTCATCATCACTCATAACTTTTATTTCACTCAATGAAAGTAATTAAATACAACAATCAAACTTGTTTTGTCATCTTTCGTTTCTTTGATTGACATCAAATAAATTAAATAATTGCAAATCCATAAGTCCCATTTTTTTCGTTAATTAGTTTATTGAAATTCAATTTTTTGCAAAGATGTCGTCAAAAAAATTGGCCTGTAAATACTTAAGTCTTTTGGCGGGAAAATTGGAAAAAAATTTGCACAGCGTTTCCACTGAC
>CM042755.1:4640563-4650926 GCA_022496165.2 Catalaphyllia jardinei | reverse complement strand
TCGTTATGGTCGTTGTTTTTCCGTTGCCCTTCGTTTCTTCTGTCATCTTTTCCTTCACTGTCCGTTCGCCGATTGCCTGCCGTGAACCAAGGCGAAGGTTTCTTTGTCTTTCCTTCTCTTGGTGGAGAAGATGCTGGAAAAAAATCAAATCACAATAATGTCATTTACAAAACCTCCTTATCAAATCTAACTACTGTTAGATTCTTCTGAATAACAATGTTCTTTTCTTCCTGTTGGGTGTGGGGCTTGTTTGCTAAGCTGTAATTAATATGAAGTCATGGAAGCTGCTTTTCATCAACAAAAGCTGTCAAGCTATATAAAACCACTACAACTCGTTTTCCCGCGCTATACACTAGTCATACCTTTTCCCGCTCTTTTCACTGGTCGCCTGTTTTCCCGACATTTCATCGGCCACTTGTTTTCCCGCGCTTTGCACTAGTTACACGTTTTCACGCTCTTTTCACCGGCCGCTTGTTTTCCCGCGCTCTGTACCGGCCATACGTTTTCACGATCTTTTCTTTGGTGTCTCTCGCCCCGCGCTTTAAACTGAAATCTTCTTCCCAGCTCTTTGAGAAGGCTGCACATATGTTCGCGTGCTTGGGCACCGTTTACATATTTTGCTCCGGGTTCCAATAGGATCTTCGCGCTAGTTAAAATTATTACGGTTGGAAATGTGAAATGTGAACATTACGATTTAGTTTTAATCCTTACATGCCACAATCTCTTCTTTCTCGTTGGCTTCATTTACTGTCTCCCCAGTCTTGCTCTTTGCATGCTCACTCTCTTCAGTCTCCTCCTCCACGATCCCTTTCAGCTCTGACGTCGGTGTGGACGCTCGTCGGTTTCCAGAATTCTGATACATAAAACACGGCATTCAAAACATTGCAAAACATTGCAAAAAAAAAAAAAAAAAAGATTAGCCCTAACCACCTTGAGAGAAATGGTTCTGGTTTAAACCGTACGTTAACACATTTTTCTATTCTTTTCATTCTGTAGAACGAAGAATTGCACTCATGATTTCGGTTCACCACTGAGCGCTTCCTAGAAGGCGCTTACGAAAAATGCTTCTCAACGCATTGGAGAAAACGAAAATCAGAAGCACATGATCGTAATAGAAAGCAGATTAAACCGTTTAAGGGGGCTTTCATTTATTAATGCATGAGGGGGGGGGGGGTCGGCAAAATTACAGGGGGGGTTACGTTGTTTTGGAAAGATATTTAGGGGGGGTTGTCACATATTGAAAAGCCTTTGGGGGGGGTTGTTTGAAAATTTACATCAGCTAAATCCCACTGCCCTCTACTGACTTCAAAGCTTAAAGCAAACGTTCAATAATTAAACCTTTGCTTTATTCAGACACTATTTTGACTTGTCACATTTGCCTCTACTCATTACTAGTCATAACATGTACAATTGAATTACAAAAATGAAATGACTGGATGCTGGGCACTTGGCAGTTGAGTTGTTTCATGTTAAATATTTAAATTTATACAAACAATAAACAAAGGAAAAGTTATTTGTAGAAAGGATAGGTCCCATTCATGTATTTCCCATGGAAGAACCACTGCACTGAAAATTAAAATATTTCCCACTGCAGGGGAATTTGAAGTCCACAAGAAGAACGGCAATAAAGACATTGTCTGGAAAAGATTTTCCTATAAAATATGAGAACTGTTCAAATATTTTAGCAAAGGAAGATACTTTATCAATTCTCTTCTCATAAATGAGTCCTATCCTTGGGTTTTCCTATGTTTCTTGTACAATATTATTTCATTGCTTTATAAATTCAATTTAAGTGACAGATACAGTATACTGCGCTTTGTGTGATGATTTGCAAGATGAGTTTCAATTTAAATTTTCCAAGAATAGCATTGAATAAAGATAATTATTGTTGAGTTGAAAATGGTTTATAACACCTGAATACAACATTATGAATGCATTGGATTTGGGGGGATGGGGAGAGGGGCGGTGGAGGGGGGGGGGGTCAAGAAATAATGCTAGTTTGAGTAGGGTGGTTATGAAATTGTATCCATTGCTATAGAGGGGGGTTAGGTAATGTGGGAAAGACTTTTCATGTAATTTTGCCGAGCCCCCCAATGCGCTAATAAATGAAAGCCCCCTAATGGGCTAGATCATCGTATTTTTGGTTAATTCTGTTTATTTTCGTTAATTATGAATTCTAAACGTCCAGTTTATAAGGTACCAATCTTTTATCGGCAGAATCAAGGCCACATAACAAAGATGACTTCGTAGCGCTCAATGACACTTTCGAACAAATTGAGATATACTTATAAAAATTCGGCCCGACGTGTTTCAAGATGACTCGAATGCCATTTGTGTTAACCTTCTCCATTTGGGTTTTCAGTGTTTCTTTTAAGTTCTTCTATGGTTCTGAGCCGTTACGAAGAGATATCAGTTCATTCTATGACCATTCTTGAAAGTGGCCAGAAATTTTGCCTGGCCTCTTAAAGGAGCACAGTCACGGTTGAACGGTTTGAAAAGTTAAGGCTAGTTTTTTCAATTTCGTTGTTTGTAATCTGTGTCAATCTTCTCCATCCTTAACCATCCTTGTTCCTTTATGGTTTATTATTATCTCGTTGGTATTTTTCTATCTTTGTAAAGTATTATTTTCAGGTTTCCTTCAATTTAACGGTAATTTTGTCGATGGTCAAAATAACTCAAATTATCATTCGATGCATTTTTTCTTCCTTTCCATTGGCCGAGAGCCCACCACGTGACCTGAAATGGCTGCCTGCAAATAATGGTCTGCTCATGCGTAGTACCGTCTAAACGTGTTTTGCTGCAAATAATATTCTGCTCATGCGTAATTGGAACCACGTTCTCGAGAGGAAAATGGCTGATCGCTTCCCTGAGCTGCCGGGAAGTGATTAAAATATGAAAACAAACTTGGTGATCGAATAATAAAACAATTATTGAACTCGGTTATCGCAAAATATCGTGATTTGTCCGTGTCTCGCAGATCACTTATTTGCCCCAGCCTTCGGCTTTGGCAAATAACTGATCTGCTCGCGAATGAAAAATCACGATACTTTGCTCAACCTCATCCAATAGACCCTTCTCCAAAATGGCGGCCGAAAATTCAAATAAGTAAAAGTTAAAAACGTATACCAGCACTAGAAAGAGCACCTTTAGTTTAGTAACCCTGCAAAGTTTCAGCATTTAAGGTGTAACATCAGCTGAGAAAATGTAATTTGAAAATTGAAAAATTTACAGACTTTGTATGACTGGGAGTATAATGCATACCCTCAGTCATACAAACGTCTGTAAATTTTCCAATTTTCAACTTATCTTTTCTCAGTTGACATGACACCTGAAATGCTGAAACTTTGCAGTTTTACTAAAGTAAAGGTGTTCTTTCTAGTGCTGGTATACGTTTTTTATTTTAGCTAATTTTAACTCATTTGAGTTTTCGGCCGCCTTTTTGGAGAAGGGTCTATTGTTAAATACTGTGACGGGGCACCTTTAAGCATCAAGGAATTTTAGGAAAATCTTGACCTACAATAATATTTGCCTTATTAGCATAAGCGATACAGCTTTCGATGGAACTACAAAAACACAGCGCAATCAACAGTCTTCTCTGCGCAGTCGTATGAGGAAATATTTAGCCAATGACGTCAGCAACGATTCTCGTATATGCACCAATCACGTTTTCCCTAGTCCATGCTATCGTCAATACTCACTCCACAAATAAACTTCACTTCAATGAACTCACCTTTGAGGATTGCTGAGAGTTCGCTTTGTTTTCGGAGGGTTCCGATTCACTGCTTGATCTAATTCGTATAGTCGGCTTGGTTTTTGGGCCGTCCATTGTGCTAACGAACATCCCTTCGCTCAAGTCCCCGGCGAAACTTTCCGTAGTCAGCGACCTGTCACGCAGGCTCAACATGTTGTCCTGACCAATAAATGAGAGACTCGGCCCAGGTCGCATCTCGGCCGGTGTGGGTATGTAGGCGGGGCCTTGGGGCGGGTTGATGCCCATACTTCGGAGCTGTTGATCAAGGCTTTCCTTCTCTTTTTTCATCAGTTCAACGTCCTGTAACACAAGACTATTGTTCAACAAACGCTTTACATAAGGCTAGCGCACCTGAAATTTGAATTGACTAATCACGATTCAGAAGGCGAGGGAAAACTGCATTGTCTTGACGTCAACGTATGTTAACAGAAAGGCAAGGAATTCAAGCAACTTTCCTCACTAGAGACTGCATTAGATATTCACGAAGGGGTTTAAAATTCCAAAAACCAATATGAAACATTTTATGTCTCCAAGCTTCTAATTTGGGGCCAAAAATAGGCCAAGGCCGCTCGTAGTTCGACAAGTGTCACCAAGTAGGTTAAGGTAATTCCTTAGTATTGCATTGCGCGCGCACATGAGCGCGCGCACGTACAAAACGTAAAAGATTTCCCTCAAACTAAGCTCGATAAACGTTGTTGGGTATTTACTAACAACAGTATAATAAAGAAAAAGAAAAAAAGTCTGATAGTGGAACACGACTTTTTTTTGGAAAATAGTTTCCAACTGGGTGTATTTTGGCCAAGACGAGGACTTCAAGCTAACCACGGAACTATCCGAAAAAGGGCAATATTCCCGCAACCAAGCAATACTTAAATGAAGCAATACTGCTTATGTCAATAAATGAAGTTTTGCTTTCAAGATAAAGCTTTACGTTTCCCCAGTAACCAAGACTTAATTCTGTATGGTGATTCGAATTTGTAACGCGCAACCAGTAAAAATACTCCATTTTAAGAGCCCGCTGACGCGTAAACAAGCAAAGTGACCCCATTTTTTTATTGCATTTTTTTAATGTTCATATCATAAATGTTAATTAACCCAAGTTTCAAAAATAGCTTGATAGTAGAACAATTCCAAGCGAATTACCTTAATAGCTGTTTTCTGAACAAAATATTTTGTTCCTCGTCCCATTAAACCTAGAATTCTCAAGTTAAGGATTATTAGGAGAGGCCAAAGCAAAGCGTGCATTTTAATTTTAAATCACAATATTTGCATATTTTTGCCGATTCCAGCCGCCATCTACAACGTAAAAGCGTTTTGATGCCATCACCCTTGAAGCCTCAAACCCAGTGAAGAGACACTTACATAATCTTCACCATAAACATGATTTTTAATCTGGAAGGAGCTGGAAGTGACGGAAACATCGGAGTAATCACAAGATGATAAACACCACTGGAAAGTGTGGCTACTAGATCAGCTGAAAGGGTGAGCAGTTACTCACTGACGCTTCTAAAACTTATAGTGCAGTGCAAATAAATGTTGTTGCTGTTGTTGGTAACAAAAACAACAGTAAGCAGTTAATGACTGGCCCCAAGGGAAACAGGGAGTTTTGTTTCCCCGTGACCCTCAATGTTTCCCGAGGCAAAGGTACTTTTGTGATTGGCCTAAAGCCTTTCACAATTAACAATCTACATACCTTAAGATGCGACAAATGGTAGTCCAACATCATTCGTGCATTAGCGATGCATTCCTTTGTTCCAACGAACAGGAATGAAACTTCTTTCTAAAACCAGAAAAAAACAACAGTTACCGTGTAAATCATGCTGACTTTCGCGCTCGCCAGCGAACTTCGGTATCAGTTTGGAAGTTTTCCCGCGCCTATCACCCACTGTATGCTTCCACGCACTTGTCACGTGCTTCATGTTTTCCCGCGCTTATCACCCAGTGCATGTTTCCACGCACTTGTCACGCGCTTCATGTTTCCCGCGCTCGTCAAAAGAGGACAATTTTCATGTTTTTTGGCGCATGTTTTCCCGCGCTTGCGAACCGCTACGATACGATATCGGGAGTTTTGCTTCTTGATCTTGTTTGTTGCAATCCTTCAGTTTCTTGTGATTGGTTAGATTTGGTTGAAAGACAGTCAATGCGAAATTTTCCTACGTGTGAGGGTGCAGTGACGCTGCCATAAGATCTGGATACGCTCCAGTCCTCGGGCCAACATCGCACAAGAAAACAAACAAAACCAAACCAGGGATTAAAAATACCTTGGAAGTTTTTTCTTCCATGGACGACCTTTCCTCTGGCGGCTCAATCTTGACACGGGTAACGCCTGAGCGATCCACAATATCCTGGATTATACGACCATTCTTGCCTATAACTTTGCCTGTGGCATGAAATAATAATCCATGTAAGTCTTTCAAAGTTATTCATGACCATAACGTTGTTTGAATATCTCATCTTAATTAGTATACTAGATCCTTTCAGCTTTATCTCTCCGTTTTAGTTCCACTCTTAGTTTCACTCCAGATGATGCATCAAAGATTCCAGAGGGTGTTTTACCCCAAGTCCGAATTCCTCGAAGTTTGTCCAAAGTACTTCCATAGACATCGTATTTTAAAATCTCTTCTCAGTGACATTCACATGAGTTACTTAGCTCTTATTAACCGAGCAGGAGGTCTGTATGGGAGAATCTTGACCGAGGTCTTAAATAGAGACCGAACACAGAAAAATCTGTACACACGCCCGAGGTCAAGATTCTCCCACACAGACCGACCAAGCTTGGTTAATAAGCTGTTTATTATGCGATAAACAAGAACAATTTCATTCGTTTAATGTACCTGGTTTGTACCAACTGACAGTTTGCTTGCGAATGGCGATGAGCTGAACTTAATTCTGCCAAAGTTTGCTCGCCCTCCTTACTTTTTTCTCATCACGTTTATAAGCACTTCCCCGAAATGGCGAATACATATTGGTAGAAGAAAACACTCAATGCTTTTGCATTTTAGTTTGCAACTTTTTCACCGCAAAATATTACCGGTCTAGACGCCGGTCTAGACGGGAAAATCCAGACTGCTTTCACGATGATTTCAGCCAATCATATTCGTGAATTCGGTAGTTCCCAGTCCATGTAATAAAACAGAATATATTTTATATCGTTTATGCCTACAGCAATTCATTTGTTCCAGTGATAATGAAATAATCAAATACAACAACAAACAACATTGGCCCTTTTTTATCTGAAGGAAATAAAGATTAAATGACCTTGCTCTCCATGAGTTCTCATAGCTCAGTGGATAGAGCGCCCACCTAGTGTTCGGGAGGTCATGGGTTCTATTCCTGTCCGGGGGGGGGGGGGGAAACTCAGATTCTCGTATCATGTCGATCAATTCACCTTTCACAAAGACTCTTGTAAAACACTCAATCTTACTGAATGTTGATGCACGTCAGTGTTTTGACATTCCCAACCTTACCTACAAGCGGTCTGGGCACATAAACAGTTTCTTCTGCGAACTCCAATAACCTTCTGGCTTCTTTAACAGTTGCTTCACTCTAAACATAAACATGAACACAACCAGGTTTAAAATAAAAATCAAAAATCAAAAACTAATGGCGAACCTCCACCTTTTACTATGACATACTCACATCTCCGCATATGTGGAACGTACAGTTTTCCTCATCAACTTCGATAGAGATAATTCCAGCCAATCTTCTGGCCTGTTGTATATTGGCACCCTGAGCACCAATAGCAAGACCCATCAGATGATCTGGCAAAGTCAGCATATCCACCACACCCATCTGTTTCTTTGCTGTCTGGTAAGTGATTAGGGAAAAAACAGGTGACACAAAAAATTACGAGTTTTGGTCACTACAAAGGCCTTTTTGTCTGTGTCATAAATACGGTACAGTGCCTGCCTTTCTTGAAAGGATTATCCATTAGTGCAGGTCTGGAATGATTCAATGGCTATCCGGTAATTATGTTCCAGCCAAAACTGGAGGACTCCATATCAAAGGCCCAAGCTTTTCCTCCCAATTTTCAGCGTATGCTTTAACATTTTTTTAGCCATTTAGTCCTCCATTAAGAATGATATCAAAATTTTGTTAATCACGTTTTGCACAGTATTTCTCGACAAGCCTGCTCAATCTATGACAGTAAAAGCATCATACCTCTAGCTGTCTTGCTGTCTCATCTGTCCAGGACTGTAACAACATCTTTGTTCTGAGACTTCTGAAATGGATTTCACTGAGCATGGCAGCACATTTCACAGGACGTTCAGAACGAGACTAAGGAAAACAAAGGGTAAGGATGTATTCCTTGGGATATGATCTGGATCAGAGTCTGTGATCCAAGATCACTCAGATCATGGTACATCAAAGAAACTGATAAATCCACTCTGGTCACAGAATCATCAGTTCCTTTGATGCACCATGATCTGAGTGATCTTGGATCACTGAATGGGGATCACACCCTTTGACTAACAGTGTATGCTCCAACTTTATATAACACTGGTCAGGCAATTTTTCAACTGCAGAAAAACTTCCAATTTGTGGTCATAAACCCTTGGAAGAACAAACTCATATATACCAAAAATTTGATTTCAACCTTCTACAGGCTTTGCCAAAGATTTTATGAAATGGTACTTGCCTGTCTTGCTTGCTTACTTTTACAAGTGGCATTAGCTAGCAAGACTTACAGAGATTGCAACAAAGTGGGGATGCATGCAAGGCAGGAGGCAACTTCACAACCATTCATGCATCTTATACCCAAGGGCTGTACTTACAGTTGCTTTCAATTACAAAAAGCAATAATATTCATTAGTAAAAATTTACCGTAGTCTATTGTGAATCCGTGAATTTGACTGGCTAAATTACCGTTTTCTATCTGTTGATAGTCAACAGTTATGAATCAGGGCACATCACGCATCACGTTTGAACCTGATGTAACTAATAAAACAGTTCTTTTCTATGCGTTACTTGACATTTTTTTCTTTTTATGCAATGAGACTACAGTAAATTTATACTAAAACAATTAGACTACTCGCCCTTGTTTTGTACGAGCGATAGTCAACTCAGCTGCTTGTAGAAAACTTGGGCTCGTAGTCTAATTGTTAATTACTGAGCATCCAGTTACAAGCAATGAGCCTGATTCATGCTGGTTTTTTTTCAAGCTGAAGGACCAACAGATTCCCCGGGGGAATGATAGGCACAAACATTTTTTGAATTCTTGGGGCTATAACTTTGTTTTTAAACTGATAAAAGCAATAATAGTTGATTCCAGAAATATTTTGGACTAAGTGTTTCCATGGTTACTAATCATGTGACTCCCCTGTGGCCACTGAAAGCATCAAAACTCCCAAAAGTTTCTCCTTCAAAATTTGTAATCTCAAAATATGATACTTTGCAGAAATACTGTGTACACAAAATTGAAGAACTTGTCCAATCTAAATTTTTAAATTTTATTTGTGACATCCCAACTGATGACATCACAAAATGCGCTTTTTGCTCATGCACAATACTAATCCAAAGAATTAATACTTTGAAACAATAACTTAAGAAAAATACAATAGTAAAATTATCAACCCATTATCTTCTTTAGGTTAAGAGAAATTGGTAACATTCCATGCATATTTCAAAAAATAGTTTGGACAAATTTGTGGCCAATTTTAGCCCTTTTTTCCCCAGTGTGAATGTTCGTTGTTTGCAAGGTTATGCCATCCCCAATAAAAGACAAATATGGTGCATTTGTCACATGAGGTTTTAAATCACTCACCAACACAACAAGAACAGCTAATTCATCATTATAATAAACACAGGATGCACCGCACTGTTTCTTGAACTCTCGGTGTGTCCCTTCATCTTTACAGCTAAGAAAAGAAATGATGTCATAATCTTCATAGCCTAAAGAAAATATATGTGATGATTGGTTTAAAATCCTGTTTCGATATATCAATAGAAACACAGTTCTAACTAGCACAAGCTGTTGATGTAATGATGGCAAAAGCAAAGAGAATTTACATTTTGATGATCAAAACTTACAGTAAACAAGTCGTTTTCTTTCGTCCACATAATGGCAATGTTTACCCCTTTCTCTTCAAAGTTTTGGAAAAATGTTTGGGAACATATACCTGATCATTCAATTTTAAAGGGGAGTTAAGAAGGAAATTGGCAGCAATGTGGTTGCCACTTTAAAACCTCAAAATTGTTGTGATATTAAGGTACAGCAACCTAAAGTCCTTGTTGGGTTATACAACAGTTATTAATCAATGACGTAAACTGATCAGAACCAGGTTCTTATGTACTAACAGTTGTCTTAAATCTTGTGGCACATCAATCATGACCTTGTGGTACATATTCCTGGAAATTGGTCCACTGCAAAAAAAAATAACAAACACTAATTTTATTATCAACAATAATTTATTAATAAATAAGATACCATCTAAATAGGCCATTCTACAGATGAGTACTCAGTAATCCTGTTGTCATGAAGCTCTCTAGAATCTCTAATTTCATTGGATCTTGTTAGTATGAAGCTCTATTGTTTTAGCGCCAGGGTCCATTGTTACTATTGTTTGTATATCATGTTTTCAGCCAACCCTGTGAGACGTACTGAAGAGCTTT
>CM042755.1:4609419-4640463 GCA_022496165.2 Catalaphyllia jardinei | reverse complement strand
AGCCAGACAACTGGACACACTGCATTTGCAAAAATAGAGTGCAATCATATAATTCTTAATATATTTATAAACAAAAAAAATTGTTAAGAATCACGCACAATACATGAAGCACTTAAGGCCTAATACAGTTGCACTAACTTGGATTGCTATTTGCTGTCGTTGTTGTTGTTGTTGTGCTTTACTTACTTGCGACTAGCTGGACGAATTCTCTCTCTTGGGACAATCTCATTAAAAGTGGCATCCCATCCAGCATATTGAATAACATAGAACTAAAAGAAATCAGCACATTGGTCGTCTATTAATATATAACTAATTAATACATTCCATATTTTCCTCATTAAAAAATGGGTGTCCCAGGTAGATTTGTTATTAGACCCTCAAGGATTTCACATTTGAGCTTTACGTATGATAAACATCGGTATAATATTATCAGATATTAAGCTTTATTCTTTTTTCTATTTTATTTTTTCCTCCAATCCCTACCTGATACAATAGTAGCTTTCACAAAAATGATTTGACAGAAATTCTTATTAACTCCAGCTTAAAAATACTATAAAAGTATCTTAATGAAAAGAACGAGACTTTTAAATTTGAAATACATGTTTCGGCAACTCCTGTGCCATCGTCAGTTTACGAATGGAATTACAATGATGAGCAATATATAGCGGAACATTAGAATAACAAAGGTATGATACACAACTGATTACAAAGAAAGATTAAGATTTACATGAAACAATTGTTGATTTAGGGAGGGTTTCTCCCAGTGAATATGTACGGCCTCCTTGATTTTTAATTGTGTCCGTGTTGTTGCTTGGTCTATGACAACAAAGCACTCGCTCGAACAAAAGTAAAAAAAAAAGTTTTGGACCAAAGACACCAATTTTGGAATAAAGGACAGGCACTCCTCAGTATGCATTGCACATCCCTAATGCACATGATTTTCATGTCATTAGCGCACATACATTAGTGTGTGCCTGTACAAAACACAATCTTGAGATTTCCCTCAAGCTAAGCTCAACGGCAAAATAAATGCTTGCTTTCTCTTAAAAGAGCATGGTGACCTCCACTTTTTAATGCACGAAGTTAAATTACAAATATATCTCAATTTGATTTGAATTTTGATTTTAATGCTGTAAAGAAAATGTCTTTAGGTAGTGCTGGGTATGTGTGCATGCAGAGAATTCTTAAGTTTGTACTTATAATTGTAACTCCTGTTTAACCCTTTAGGCCCTAAGAGTGACTTATAGATTTTACTCTGTCTAACGCCAGACAATTTTACTCGTCAAAGGGAGGCCCCTTAGGGCTTAAAGGGTTAAAAAACAATCTCCCTTAACCCTTTAGGCCCTAAAAGTGACTTATAGATTTTACTCTGTCTAACGCCAGACAATTTTACTCGTCAAAGGGAGGCCCCTTAGGGCTTAAAGGGTTAACTAACATGGCTTAAAATGTAAGTTCAGGGTCTATCTTGTTTAACTTCTCTAATAATAAACTTAATTCATTAAGTGCTATTCTCAGAATTTCTAGTGCCCCTTTCTGCTAACTGAAGTTAAGTATTGACAACCTCTCTCATTGCAAAGTTGCTATAAAAGTCGTCCATTTTGTGCAAAAGCAAGCATGGTGACCCATAATTAATGACGTTTACCAACTGGATGAAATTTTAAATTTTATATTACTCTTTCTTTTTAAGTGGAATCACATTAATCAAGAAAATACAGTATGTTAAGTAGTGTGCGGTGGTCTTCAATTGAGTATCACAAACCCGAAACCAAATAGCAAAAGGCTAATTGCGGTGTGTGGAGCTACACGCAGTCCATGGTTAAACCAGGAATAATTATACAACAATATTAGATTAAATACAACAAAATTAAATTAAAGGAATTAAAAAAAAAGATGACATGAAAACAAAAAGGAAAGTCTAACAAAAACTATGTATCATTTGTTTTCAATCAGTAAAAATAATATTATATCTCCTTGCCATTTATTATCAAGATTTCTTATTCTTTGAAGACTCTTCAGTTGTTGCTCTCCTTTTGACAGACTATCTTTATGGACAGCTGGGTTTTCTGTAAGATCCAAGCACTTCTCCAAACACTTAATGAGTTTGTGCAGTGCAGTGAAAATATAATCACATTGGATCTCCTTGCCTAATCTTCCCTCCCACATACGTTGACATTGGTCCCTGGCTTTGCAAGAAAATGTCTTCTAAGTTCCAAATACTCTTTCGTATTGACCAACATCAAAGGCATGTGCCCCACGACTCGGCTATCCTTGACAACAATGACCGCATTTCTCTCTTTCTGGTTCTCAGGTTCTGGTTGAAGTTGTAGACTTTCTCTGTTGTGAGGAGTCCACCACCCCTTGTAGACATGAAACTCTCATCCATGATAGAATGCTTAATGGTTGAGTGCTAGCCATATCTCGTTGACTGGTTTTCAGACCGAAAAACGGAAGGAAAACCACTGAGGTATCACCACCGTTTTTGTTGATACGCAACTTTGGAAAACAAAACACCGGCAGAAACGTTTCCAAAACTTCCGTCTGTCTTGCGTGTTACCGACAGCAGTTATTTTGTAATGATTTGTACTGTCCATGCACCTGAAAGACGTGTTTGGGCCAGTTTTGACTTAGAGAACACTTTATACCATCAATGGAGCCTTTTAAGTGACGTAATATTCATGACCTCTATACAACTGACACCTCTCTTATGACTAATAGGGAGACTTTGCTCTGTCCCTTCAGTGTCCGTATTAGAGAGGTTCGACTGTACTTCTGATCAGATGACAAAGCGGCCGTGTCCTTTTAAGCTAATCACATGGCAGTAGAATGAGCCAAAGCAAATAAAAATTACTTTAGACACTCAAATGAAAACTGCTCTAAAATATATTTTAGGCCAAAATGATTTCACATTAGTTTGATTTCCAACTGTATGAAAGGAATCCTAATTTAATAATTATAAGAAAATTTAAGAGAGTGGCCAGATTATATCGCTTGTTTTTACTTGTCTATGTATTACTAAATCATTGTTAATACAAAATTTAAAAGCTAAAATAATTAAAATCTATAAATGGAATGTTAGATTGAAGTAAACTAGCAACAGTAAAAACTCCATTAAAAATGAATAGATGAATCTAAAAAGTCAAGTAAATGCCAACCTGTGCACATGTAGCTTGCAGTATGCCTTGAATGACGAACTGACAAGTACAAAGTTTTTGCACCTTTGATTCTCACAAAACTGCCGTCAAAACTTTGGAACTGGTGCCACTGAAAAACATTCTTTTCTTTCAAATTACTGAGTCACTACTTTCACAAACAAAATAATTTGTTCCATCTTACCTTTATTTACTAGTAGTAATAAAAGATTATTTTTATTTTTTTTCTACAATGATTGAATTTTCGCACGAACATCCTCATAATAAAAACAGAAGCCACCTGCAATTACAGGGGCCCAACCCACCGTAAACGCCCGCCGACACAGGTTCAACCACACTCGACCGCCGAAAAAGAAACAGAAGGCAATTGACGAGCTGCATGAACCCAAGAATGATTTAAGCCACGATCAAATGCCCTGAAAGGCCAACAGTCGAGAGAACCGAGGAGAACCCGAACGACGTGCCCCGCCCCCGGTGTCCCGCCGCAACATTCACATGATAATACACAAAAAATGAGGAACAAAATGCCGATAAACAGAAAAAACGCCACCACACAAGGCTGGCAGCCCTGCACTCCCCAACATCGCCCCAGAAAAGGAAGGGGCAAAAATGAAAAAGAAAAGTCACCACACCACGGGGCACCCGCATCCGGGCACCCATCCAAGCACCACCCCCGCCAAACAGGACCCAACCCCGTCTAGCAGATGAACACGCTGCCACCCCCGTAGCGCAGCGACCCCACGGTGAATGCACCCCTTACAATTTCTAAGAGGAGAAAAGGCATCAAAAAGAAAAAACAACATCTGACACTGCATGGCCAGGCAAGAAGCGAAAAAAAACAGAGGAACACGAAAATGAGAACCATCACTTGCTTGGTTGTGGACTAAGATAACTCAGTGTCATGGACCGATAACTTTGTTACAGTGTCACATCTCCTTGTGTACTCTCTCATGACCAGAAATCGAAACTATGTGTAACTTCGCAGCCCTTACCTCCAATGCCGGTCATCTTGGGTGACAGCACATGCGCAGTTTCCGATCACCAAAGCAAGCAATAATTCTCATTCCCACACTCCTCTAACTTCCTTGTCCTCCACTCTCCCAGCCATGCAGCATCAGATACATCTCTCTCCCTGACACCCCCTCTCATCCCAGAAACCACAAAAAATGCGCTCATCGTGGAGTCACCACACCACAAGGACAGCAACAAGCCCCGTCCACCCAACAAAGTCAAGCCCCGCCCGGAGGGGACAGTGCCCGGACGGGCACCCAAACACGAACACCCCGCAGTACAACAACTCACCCCCTTCATCCCCCCTCCACCCCCAAGGTGATGTCAAAGAGCGCAGAACTGCCATCCCTGTGCAATGGCGTTCCCTCCATCCATCAACACCCTGCTCCTCACCTTCCATGTGCATCACCGCACAAATACCACAGCGGGACAGCAGGGGCGGGACACATTGCTCCAACCCTCCCCAAATCTCTCGACCGCCGACCCCCCAAAACATCCAACCATGACCCGAATCACCCGAAAACCCACACAGCTCGCCAACTGTCCCCCACCTCCCCCCAGCAACCGAGCATGGCCAAACCTGCATCAGTGGGCACCCTCTGGAAACGAGACCTCCACAATCACAGGCAGCCTCCATCCCCATTATGAAGACGTTTGTGTGAGAATTTGTTTATTAACAATTACACTATTTACAGAAATACACAATACTCTAGTTACATTACTTGAGTCCCTATCCGACATTTTTCACAGAACAGAAAAAAAGGAAAAGGAAGACTACTTACAATGGATTAAGTGAAGAATTAAATAAAGGTAGAACAAAGATAGTACGAAAAAAGCATTGTGTACAGTGGTGGAACACAAAACCTTAAAACATAAGATATAGTACGTATTACAGAAAGCAAGATCACTTAAAAAAAACATGTGTTAAAGGACAGAAGCATTTTCACACAAGAAATTTTCTTTTAAGACGACTCTCGATAAGAAGTTTTTGTTCCAAGTTTAACACAAATTCAGTAATATTACAGGTTTTATAGTACATTTTCTGGTAGTATAGGTAGTACTTTGCAAATAGTAGACAATAATTAAGTTTAAGCTCATTATTCCTAGAAGTATTTAGATCTGTTCCATATAATGTTTCATGACACATTGGAGAAAAAGTGCAATTGAATTTTGCATTAAACGAATCAACGACTTTAAGATAAAAACTTTGAGTGTAGTGGCATTCAACGAAGTATGGAGAATAGAGTCTGGCTCTTTACAGTATGGGCAATTATTTTCATCATTTACGCCATAGATGCACAGCTCCTTCTTAGTAACAGTTAGTCTATGGAGTAACTTAAATTTGAATTCTCGTAATCTGTTTTCATAGCATATTTTTCCAATGTTATTAAATTTTGCTTTCCAAACAATATTCCCTGATTTCAGTTCTTTTTCCCATTCTTTGGGTCCTGTTGCAATACAGGTAGTATCACTGATGTAAAGCCAGTAGTAATCCTCGCGTTTCATTTTGTGAAGGTCAATATTTAATGACGGCATCAGGGGAAAGGTTGTTTTATTTGTTTTATACGCCGTAAGGTTTTCCCACCTGCCTAAAGATTTTGCCTTATGTAGTAGACGCTTGGGGATTGCCGAAATAACCTGTAGGTAGCTTAGGAAATTACATTTGATTTTAAATCTGTCCTGACATGATGTAAATGTTAAGAACTTTCCATCATTGTCCAAGATGTCATGAATTAAGATAACGCCCTTTTCTTTCCATTTTTGTAAGAAAAAACTATTCCCGTTAATCAGAATATCTTTATTGTTAAAGAGAATAAAATCTTGACCATTATCGTGTTGGTATAAATTCCTGATTTCCAGAAAATTTGCTAATATTTTCCTATAAAAAATTGGAATTCCAGATTTCTCTAAAAACTTAAAATCATAATTACATCGAAGAAGGAAATTTAGTCCACCATACTTCCTAAAAAAATGAGATGGAATAGATTTCCAGGATTTGGTTGTAGTTTCGTCAGGTATCAGTAGCCTTGAGATCCAAGTTAACCGCAAAGATTTAAATAGAATATCTGGATCAGGGGCTCGCAGTCCCCCATTTGTATTGTCTTGGCACATAATATACTTTTCATACCGGAGACACATCAAGGCTCTCCTACATTCTTCTAATGTTAATTTTCCTTTGGGGAGATCCTTTTGGTCCTCTGATAATTTTGGTAGTTTAGTTCTTAAGTTCTAAGTAAAATCTTGGAGACACATCAAGGCTCTCCTACATTCTTCTAATGTTAATTTTCCTTTGGGGAGATCCTTTTGGTCCTCTGATAATTTTGGTAGTTTAGTTCTTAAGTTCTAAGTAAAATCTTGGAAGCGCAAAGTTGAGTCCTCTCCAAGTCTGTTTTATAAAGATTTTCGTAAAAACCCCTTATTTCTTCAAGAATATCATCATCATTGTAATCAAAGATTATGATAGTGCGTTCCACGCCATATTAACTTTTATACAGATACCTTAAATGATTTCCCTAGCTGACTTTCAACCTCTAAAACCCAACCTTTTTTCATCAACAACCGGGGTATTACAGAAAGATATTTCAGTGACAAAGTCCATGCCATGCTGATTGAAGAGGTCCTGATACAAACTAAGTTCCGTGACGGCCCCAGTTTTCGTAGACTCACAAGTTTAATAGGACTCAGTTTAATAGGATTCAGACCTGAATAGGACTAAAATATTTACATCAGCCTTCAGATTTCCTGCTAAATATTCTCACATTAACTTGTAACGTTTAAGTGCAAAAGCTAATTTGTAAAAGTATATTTTTTACGAACACTATTCTAGCCAGGAAGCTCAAATATAAGTAAATATTTGCAAACGAGTGCTCGTTCATCCCAAACAAACTCTGTGCCGACCGTGCAACTGATTCAAGTACTTCCCCTAGCCTGATTTACAAAGTACACAGTATTTACATTTCCGTTCCCTGGTTCAGGTTCACTCTTATGGATCTTGCCCTCAGAGTACTCTTCCACCTATTCCAAATAATATTCCACCGGATACGACTGACCTTTTGTGCTGCAAATTAGAACTAAATCAACTAAGGCAATCAAATCTGTCAAATACAGCCATAGTCTCCTTCGCAGCCGTTTTTTGGGATGTCACGCAATGCTCCGGGGAATTACAGCTGTTTCCACAGTTAACATCCCAAAGCCTAGGCGATCGTGTTCGTATACAAATAAAATAAACAAGCTCTTCGGTAGCCCAAACAAACGTTTAAATAACATCATAGTATTGAATATAATACTACTCAGCCTCAAAATTCCACAGCAAAAGTATCCAACGCGACCTCTGGCTGCGATTGAGAGCACATGGAAAGAACGTCCAAAGTCTAAATGGCCTACTCACGTGTTCACATGTTCATCACATGTATTATCGTGTGTCTCAGTTACGGTACCAGTTTACTGGCCGTGACCATAGTTATAATAACAAGCAGGCCGACACGTGAAAGAAAACGTGAGACAGACAAAGCACATGGTCGATTGCAATGACGTCATTTGAATCTGAAGAATTTGCCCCTGAAGAATTTTTTTTTGGGGGGGTGGGGGCAAATTTGTAACGATGCATACACGTCCACGAACGCAACAAGTTGCAAACATAGTTATCAATATTATGTATGCACCATTTGAATTTTCGAACAACTGAAAATTGTTTTGTTTTTAATTTTTTCAAAGCATATTGACCTCCAGATGCTGCATGTATGAAACATGATACCTAGAGTTCTGTATAATTTCTCTCACGACTAATCATTAGCGGCAAGCATTCATTTGTCATTCGTTCCTTTTTACTAAGGGAAAATATAAAAAAAGTCAATCATTCTTTTGCATTTTGGTAATTTAAAGTTCTTGTTTGGGCCAATAAATTATAATATGATATTTGCTACAGGCACTGTTTTAAATTCTACACGCTTTGACTCAATTCTGTTTTGTGGAAAATTTGAAATTAACTTTTAATATTGGTTTCCTCTGGGCCTCCAGTGCTCACAAATTTTCACTAGCCAAAATGGCTAGTGAAGCGCTAGTCTGTGGCTAGTTGGCTATCGTTAGTCTCAAGCTCTGTATGGTAAGATGCATGCCTAATTTACTTGAACAGTATGAGTGATATAGTTTACAAAAAATAGAAAATTTTAGTTCATACAATAACATTCAACAGGGCTCAAAATTAAAAAAAATGTCTGGTCGCAATTTGCGACTAGTTACGAAAATTTGGTCGCAACTTTGAAAATTTCAGTCGCAAAATTAATTGAGGTCATTTAATTAATAAATAAGTGATTAAAAATAGACTTTGAAATGTGTAGCGCTTTAATTTCCATTGTTTCTACAGCTTTTATGTCATTTAGAGATTTAATAGTACAGAACATTTTGCCTCTTCGACAACACTACTAGTCCATCTAAACGATCAAGTTGAACCTGTGTCCCTTTCTGAAAATTAAGGCACACAAGTGCCTGTTATTTTAGTCAAAGCGATAGATTTACAATCATGAACAGATATTACCGCTGAAAACTGCAGTTCTTACATGTAAATACATCCAATCTCTGCAAAATAACCTAACACATGTAGTGGACAGAAATATTAGCTTACCTACATTTGTAGTTCTACCTTTCGAAGGTTTTCCACCGATGACAAAACAAGTAATGAATTCTTTTTTTATATATACAAACTTTACACCTTAAGTTTCAGGGGTGTTGCTACAGTGGTTATTCAAAGAACCCTGAATGACTGAACCATTCAATACAAATGCGTGCCATGACTCGCGCACCACGCCAATCTGCCATCAAAACAGCAAAGCGAAACGTAATATGAGACTGCGATATACATTTGTAAAGAAACCGCTGAAAATGGCGGCCTATCAAAGGAAAATCATTACATGCATGTATTCCAGGTAAATTACGATAAACCTTCAGATTGTAACAAAATTGTAAGTCGCAAATTCATTGAATCTTTTCATTTCTAAATTTATTTAAGCAAAAACTCAACTGCTAGCTCTTTTATTTTGTATCAGACAAGGCAAAACCTAGTCGCAAATTTGCGACTACTCTCTTTTTTCTAGTCGCAAAAAGAAAAATTAAGTCGCAAATGCGACCGTATCGGTCGCAATTTCGAGCCCTGTTCATTATTATTGTTTTCAATCAGCAGAAATAAAAGAAAGCGGGGGCAGCTTTAGTGATGACTATTACTAATTTATTTATTTTACTTGTTTATTTATTTATTTATAATGGTAGTAGGACTGAGTGGAGTCCAGTTCAGTCTGTAATCATTGGAGTGATGAACAAAATCAGACGAATGCGAAGCAGAAGTGTGATTTGTTAATCACAACTATGATTACAGACCGAATTGGATGACACAATGTCCTGTCACCAATTAATCAAAACTATGACAAAATTCAAGAAACGAACAAAGCATCGATTGAGTGCTGAATGATTTTAAAACGTCGTTATGAATGCTGAAAAACCCAGCAGTTTACTCAACAAAGTGCACCGTAACAGCGCATGCAAAATTGTGCGTACTGTCCAATTACAAGCATCACGTGTGCAACTGTCCGATTAATGCTCAAATCAGGCTGCTGATAGCCAATCACGTTCAAGAATTTTGCTATAGTTTTGATTAATTTATTTATTGTATGGCCAATATCTATTATTGTACATGTAATTTAGGCGAAGCCATAGATTCGTCAGTCCATGAGTTAAAGCATTTTTTGATAAATAGGGATATTATAATTGTTATCATTATAAATAGTAATAACAGAAACGTGGTTCTCTGTGACCTAGCAGAAGAGTTCTGAACCCAAAACAGAATACAATACAAGACAAGTTGATTAACAAGAACACAGTCTGGTAAATAAATTTGAAAACCTAAGTTTAGCTAAAAGCTTCAACCTCCAACACAGGGTGAAACCTTCCAGGACAAAAAAATATGGCAAACCTCTGCCCAGAGTTTTATATCTGGATTGGCGGGGGGGGGGGGGTAATGTGATATTATCATTGCTTAATTACATGAACATGCCCAGGACTTACGTTTAAAAATTCAACAAAAAATGTCTTCATTAAATTTACCTCTCCCTTTTTGAGTACAATTCTTGCCAGCCACCATCCGCATGGTTCGCCATCACTGTCTCTTGTAAACACCTTCAATGATGAACATTCACAACAAATTAACTTTGTGGATGGTGACAGGCGCTAATGAAATGGCAAAAATAGAGTCTGTTCCAGTCGAAAGCGTCAGAATTTCAGAAGTTTCATTATTCCAGCCCTCAATTTTATTGTTAATTACGCCATGGTTAATAGAGGGACTGGTTAGGAAGGCCGGTAAACATCACAGAAGCAAACAGGCTGAGATTTATGTTGGAAGGCCCTTGACCCTGCACACCTTTTGTTTTAGGCTAATTGACTATGCATGGATTAAATAACCACAATTCTTCTATTGGTTAGTTGTACGAGCACACATAACCACTTTTTGTATTTTGTCAGGTTTTGTGCAGGGTCAATCCCCCCAAAACAAAAAATTCAACAAAGACCTTTGCCAAGTTTTCAATTAAGGACCTACGCGCTAATTGTTTCTGCGCATCCTTACTGCACACGCAAATTCACATGCCATGTCATGCAGGAGCATGCGTGCTAAGTCATAAAATAAACAAATGATAGGGCAGATGGCCATTGCTGGAGCTTTGCCTGGATTTAACGATCTTGGACGTTCAGTGACCCCAGTTTTTCTTCGATGGATCATTTTCTCTAATGATGTTCTACGTTTAGGGAAAAATGAAGAAAATCTATTGAATAGAAGTTTGAATTTTTAGCGAAATACACCATTGACTTCCATTCTTATTAACTCTTGGTGCATCTGTGTGGCAGTTTCAAATGCCTCTTAAAGGGTTAAATTATGTGGAAATGCTGGTAACATTTGGAATTGTTTACACAACAGACCCACCTCTACAAAATATGACTAAGATCGTTTGCCTCCGTTAACTCACCCTCAATATTTTTAACTATAAACCCCTGTAGACCGTGCTCAATTACATGAGGCAATTTTTCCAAATCAGTATTATCTTACCAGAAGTTTCATCTCTGAAACGAAGACGGTGACCCCCATTTTTTGACATTTCTAGCACAGGTAACTCATTATCTGCCCGCAGTAAAAGTTTAAAAAATTCTATCGACTGGAAAAAAAATCGCGCGAACGTCCTTAACTATGAGTGAGTGAATACTTTATTTAGCCTCAGATTTTAGAGTAGCTTTACCATAGCTAATATCTCTCAGTATTTCCCACCCCAGCCCTCAGCATAACAACAAAGGCCAACTATAGAAGCTTGGAAGTTGTCAAGTGGCAGTCGATTTCTTTCGTGAAAATGAGTTTCATTATCAAGGTAGAAATAATGTTAGAATTTCACAAACTTGAGAATTTTTTATTCTTGTTTATCTCTGTCCATTTGTTTGTAATTTTGCTGTAAAATTTGCTTTTGTCGTGAGTGTGTCAGCGATCGTGTTCTCAATTAAAAGTATGGTGTCAATTTCATCCACGCTCATCTTATCAGTCGGCCAAAGGAAATTGTACCACATTAACAAAGGGACTACCATAACTTGTTTAGGAAGGTAGTCTGGCAATTTACCATTTTATCTATTTTCTTTTAAAACATGTTTAAATAAATTGCTGTATGTTTTCTTTGGGTGCATCTTCGTATGCTACGATTGATTAATTGAGAATAAACAGCACTGCCATGCAATGCAGATTGCTATGTGTTTGGAGTGTTAACTTTAACTTTAACATACTTTCTTGCTAAAACTGTTTTTTTTTCCAGAGGGTATAAGGGATGTACATAAAACTTGTGGAAATTCCGGAGGAGTGGGGTGGGGGTTATTTTTGCTTTCAAAGAGGGGGGCACTTGCATGAAATTCCCTCCATGGTGGAGGGTATGGATATTTTCTGGAATTACACATTTCACAATAATGTCAGTTCAGGGGGCCAACAACTAAAATCAACCAATCAGATCACTCCAAAGTCAGCTCAATATTCTTTGAAATATTGGACGAGACACTGTGCTGAATGACCCTACACATTAACTCTTGAAGTTTTATCAGGAAAAAGTTCTGGCATGGTGTTTTGATAGTTAGACATCTTTATCTAAAAGTACAAATCTAAAGGTAAAATTCTCAGGGTAGTAACTTCAGGGAGCTTACAGAGTATCATTGATATCAATAGGAACCCCAAAGATATCAGCTAACATGAAATACAGAATAACAAGGTAAAATAACACTGAAACAGGATCCTGAGAGGGGGACATGTCTAATGTGGCCAACCTGTCCAAAAGTTGCAAGTGGTCACAGTCTAGTTTATTACTTAACTTTTTCTCAAGTTCCAGTTCAGTGGTACTTTTTTATACTACTGGGTGGACAGGGGTGTGTCAATGGTCACCTTTGCTAGATTGGGTAATTGTTTCAATTACATCACTATTGTTATTAATAATGGTAATAGGACTGAGTGGAGTCCAGTTTGGTCTGCAATCATATGAGTGATTAACAAAATCAGACAACTGCGAAGTGGGGGTCTAATTTGTTAATCACAAGTATGATTAGAGACTGAATTGGAAAACACAACGTCCTGTTACCAATAGCGTCTTGCACTAATGACGTCACGACAATTTGACCCAGGTGTAAGTCAGACAAACAAATCATTCAATGCGCTACTTCTTTGAAAGCGCCGTATGAAACAACGGCGCTTGTGAGGTCTTTAGAGCGATAATCAGCGATCAGTTTTGCAATTCAATGGCCTCTCTAGGTCAAAAGGTATGTGTCTTGGAATAATAAAAATACAGAGTTTGAAGAAGGGCGGCAAAATATGATGGGCTTCTCTTGTAGGTAGGCTTTTTACGATTACATTCGTTACCTCCATAGCAGAAAAATATTACTGTTGTACCCGACATTCAGGTGTATCACTCACAAGAAATTCAGCAAGCTAGCAAATAAATACCATAAAGAAATAACGTAGATCCGATTACCGTGATTACCGATTTCCTTGCGCTCAGTTATGTTACACAAAGTATCGCGCCGACATAACTACGATCAGAAACGTTTGAGGTCTGCTCACAGTCACAGAGTTATTTATGTGGTTGGATAAATATGGCAACATTAAAATCTAGGTCCTCTAAATTGTCCAGGACAATAATTCTGCTATGAAACTAGAATTGTCTCAGGGATAATAAATAATAATATGTCCTGCTGTTCTATCGTATTCTTTTGAGCGGACGGCTCGGGTTGTCAAGTTTGAGATATTTCTGGCAATAAGTCAGCTGATAAGTCTCCTCTTTCAGACCAGGTTTCTTAGTCAAACGTTTCCCTGTTCACTATTCTGATCGGCTACCGTCGAAATCACCGAGCTAAAAGTTCTCGACCTCCAATTCCTGAAGGTTTTGTTATCTGTCCGACTGTCACTGCGGCTTTCTAAGATCATCGAGCAATTTGTCACATTTAGGCTCTTTTCTGGACACCTTGGATCCATTTTCCATTACCCAAGGCAGCAGTGTTTTCTTTCTAACATAATCTGATCCAATCAAAAGCCTAGACCACAAAACGTTTCTCGTTTTTGCCTGATTTTCTGGTCTAGATGACAACACGCTCATACAAAACCTTCTATCGGACTTTAATTATTGTCTGAGTCATGTGGGGGGTCTCTGGTGACGTAATCTATTTTTAGTAATAGTGCAAGGCGCTATTAATCAAAACTATGACAAAATTCAAGAAACAAACAAAGCATCGATTGAGTGCTAAATGATTTTAAAACGTTGTTATGAATGCTGAAAAACTCAGCAGTTTATTCAACAAAGTGCCCTGCAACAGCGCACGCAAAATGGCGCGTACTGTCCAGTTACAAGCATGACGTGTGCAACTGTCCAATTGACACTCAAATAAGACTCCTGATAGCCAATCGCGTTTGAGAACTTTTTTATAGTTTTGATTAATAACAAAATTGTAGCCATCATGTGTTAGACAGTCATACAATCATCATAACTAATGTCACGCTAACTTCAGTATAATGAAAGTAACATTCTCTAAAAATGGCTTGATTGTTAGTGAGGTATGGCACCATCTAGCCCACAATCCCCTGGAGATAACAACTTCAATAAAATTAGCTTCTTAAAATCGTACAATTTTTGTTTTTAGGTCAACAAAAAAACAGCCTCAAAAGCAAATACATTATCTCCTGGGGGTTATGTTACATTACAGGTCTGGACATCCTGCGGGTAATTCGCACCTTGTACATGTAGCGATGTATAAAAATAGTGTACGAGATATCCCAAGGTGCTAACCGTTTACTGACATAAAAATAATATGTTCGAGATTCACAGAAATAGATTCCCAGTACTGAAAATTTCCCATCTTATCACATAAACTTTAACCAGTCAACAATTTGACCTGAAAAGTACACACGTGGACTTCTCGTAGTAAACAGCACCAGAAAGGTGCGAAACCTTTACGCGACTTGTTATTGCACAATCCCCCGGAATTGAATTATCGACGAAAACTGGCGAGAAAAAATGCACAAAAATCTCATATAGATCACAACGTAATTAAAGATGCTAGCAACCAACGCCACTGATACAAACAATATCTGAATGAAAACAATCAAAGCCTTTCACAGCAGAGTGACCTTTTTCGCAATTCGATCACATGGCCCAGCTCAGGTTGGTTACCAAACAGGTTTTCCCATTAGCCTCACCTCTACTTCATCGTCCACATACAAATCACATCTTTGGTTTGTAGCTGGAGGCAGACGAACTTCTTCATAGGCAACCCTCCTGCAGTTATTCAATCTGCGAGGAAATAATACGCAAAGTATTTGTAAGCGAGAATTGTGTCAAGGTAAACAATAAATACAAATGAAAAATCCCGCGCCACAACCAAAATTCTTGCTTACGTACTCGTGTTGAAGAGCGATCGTGACTTGGTCTTGGTGAATGTTCCTCACATAACCCTGGGAAATAATTGTTCAATAAGAACTCAAACATAACCTGACTTATATTTTAATTTCGTGGTCCTCACCTTGTAATAAGCCCCATTTTTACCACAAAATTCTACGGACAAATCCTCCATGTTTTCTTGCTGAACTTGCTCTGGTGTCCCAGAGGCAGTCTGGGATATCAACAAATTGCGCAATCGGGGCGCGAAACCACACGACGCTTGTTTGGGTGAAAAAGGTCGGTAAAAGTCAAAATATAGATATTTTCACGCATTATTTTAACATCCGCCAGACAGTTAAAGCCCAGTACCAAATTTTAAATTACTTTTGGCTTTGATCTACGTCTGTAACGTGTTGATCAAGGATGATTATAATGTTATTTCTCGAGGAATTTGAAACAAAAACAGTACGGATTTACTTCTCTTGACTTGTCTGTGACACCGTCACCCAGATCAAATTCGAAGTAAAGACACTCGTGCGTTCGCCTTCGGCGAGGCTTTGAGGAAGAAGATTCAGGCACTTCGGTCCATGTTACCATACCAGTATCCGCCATTTTGGAAATTAAATCGCTGTTTTCTGGCACTTTTAGTGATATGGAATACATTTTCGAGTGAAATATCGCTGAACTGTATCGTTTCTGGCATAAAACTGAGTGTTGTTGCAAGAAAATAGCAGTAAAAAACATAGAAAACACAAGGCTCAGAGAAAAAACCTATTGATATTTCTAAATATCGTAACCAATTTTCTAGATATCGCGGAAACTTCTAAACATCCCAGAAAATATCCCTATATTTGTGGAAAGGCGCGCTCTTCCACTGAGCTGCAGAACTACAGTGGAACCCGACCTTCACTAAGGGCCACTTCTCCACAACGGTAACGGCACCAGAGTGCGTCCATACTGCCAAAATCACAGGTAGCCCAGTCTACTGTGCTGTGTGTCACGTAACATAATAAGGGTAAATAAAGAGAACGTATGAGGCGTAGTTTAGGTCTGAAAATTTGCTAGAAAATGGAAATAAAAACCCATGAAGCTTACCATGTGGCAAGTTGTTGCTGTCCTTAATACGTGCGCGAAGTTTTGGGGATAAATAGTCTTCTGTGAAGGAAAGATGAAGTGAGACTATTTTCCCCCAAAACTTCATGTACGTCAGTAAGGTCAACAACAACTCACCACATGGTAAGTTTCATCGATTTTTATTCCCATTTTCTAGCAAAAATATGTCCTCTATAGCTATATGAAAAAGTTGCAGAGCGAGAGAGGAAAAAAGCGCCCGTCCCCACCCCCCTCAGCTCTAGGTCTGGCTCCACCACAGTGACTGTAAAACACCATATTATATTATAAAAGGCCACCAACTTGATCTGTACCGTGCGTCGTTGGTTCTGTTGCTGTTTTTGTTTTATTGATATAATTCGGATTTTGTTTGGTTCTAAAATGTGCATTATAATGTCAGTAATGTTGTATCCTTCCATCATCTTACACCCCTGCCTCCACATAACGACAACCTCTCTACAGCGACCGCTTTCCTCTGTGCACAAGGTTGCTGTTGTGTCGAGGTTCGACGTAGTACTCTGGTATAGCATATGAGAGACAAATACAGCGCGTATAGAGCAAGTTAATAAATCGCATGTCTGTCTTTATTTTTTTATTTTCACTATAATTGCTGTTGATTATGTTACGTCGGTGCAAAATCTCTCGGGGAAGGAAGGGACTCCTAGGAGAAACATGAGAAAAGATCATGGATGCTGAGTTCGTCGGTAAACTCAAATTAACCCCTTTAAGGAGACCACTCTGGGGGCCTGGCGCAAGCGTTATTGACCTGTTAAAATATACCACTTAAAAACAGAAAAACAACGCTTTTTTTAATTATACCTTTGAGTGTACCCTGAAAGATAACTAAATGGTTAAATAATGGCGTTCGTCCTGAACAGCCTTAAGAAGTGAGACAAAACTTCGAGATTTACACCAGTACTAGATGAGACGACGGGAATCCGCGACTTTTTACATGCAAGTCTTCCATCCCAGGTGCAAGATGACGTAGGCGGTTATTTCATTATTTTTTCTATTATTTCTTTTTGAGGGGAGAGGGAGGTGGGGATAAAATTGCCGCTTGGCTTACTCTGGTCTCGTAACGGTGTAACTACTGCTTCAGGGTCGGGTTATTCAAAGCCCTATTAAGTTAACCCAGGATTCCTGAGAATTTTAATTTCAGTTTTGTACCTTTTCGGTGTGGTTTTCTGTTTAGATTGTTTGTCCTTTAGTTTTGAGTTTGCATGATCACAAATAACAAAAAGATAACTATGGGACAAATTACTTTCATCTTTACTGTACTTGGGCCAAGTCTAAATGTCCCGATATAAAGGGCTAATCCATATACGACCGCTCTTATGTGGCTTTGATAGCTCAGATGGGAGAGCATTGCACCGTCGTCGCAGAGGTCTCGGGTTCGAATCCCGCTCAGAGCCTGAAAATTTTTTTCAGGTCTCTGTTCAAGTAGTGTTACGGCCGCACTTGCATTAATAATGACCGTTATTATTTTAATGTTTTTGAGTTCCTCGAGAGATAAATTTACGCTTTTGCAGCAAACTCGGCGACAGATATTTTTGTTGATTTCCGGCCGCCATGTTGGTGTCCATGTAGATGGGCACCAACATGGCGTCTCCATACAAATCTCTATAAATTTGGGTAAAACTTTTCTCCGCATATCTCGCTTAAGAAAAATTTTTCTGACCTGAATCTTGGCGAGAGTCTTTGCATATTTACGGTCTTTCTTTTTCCAGATTCTGGACTTTGTCTATTGAACGGTTTTTGTTTTTATCTTGATATGGCGTGACACTAAAAACCAGCAATAGCTCTGTAATTAGCAAATTGATAACAGCGCCTGATGTTAATAGTATCTTCGCCGTAACGGCTTAAAAGAAAATTGTCTTCTGTCAACCAGGGATATTAGGTATTCAAAAGTTTACTTGTTGTTTTTGGCGTCATGTTCCTGATTAAACTAATATTGTGTGTAGCATTTCCAAAACAGGAAAATCGAGCTCAGAGAACAGCTGCCCCCGGCACTGTTAATGTCAAGACTTGTTGATTTGCTACGAAAGTGAAAAATACGGTTCGGAACCGTGCGTCCAAAACTTGAGTTACTTATAGTCGTTGCTTCTCTACAGTACAACAACATTTCAAACCTTAATTGACCTTTCCTGTGTGGTAGGGTGTGGTCTCTGTTTAAATTTCATAACCGTATTAACAGAGTTTGAGATGATGTATAAATTTTTGATAGCATAACAAATTGAGGCAAAACCTCGTGTGAAATAATTGTTTACTTTAACTGTAAAAGCGCGCAAAAATGACATGTTAACAGAGTTAGTGTCAAGTTAAATACCAGCAAAACTACTGTGAACCTGCAAAGGGTACTAAGAATTTTCCTAACAATTTTTTTTCTTTTAGATTTCACTGAGACATAAAAAGGTAAAAAAGAAACTGTTTTCCTACTTTCTTCGCTTTGATCCTTATTTACAACACAGAATTAAACGATGCTAGGCGAGTGAAAATTAAGGGATTGGCTGAGGTATCTATTAGAGAAATACGATTATATATTCAGTCATGTTCGATTGTGTGAAATGTGAAATGTTAGTTTGTAGGCGTGAGTAGGCGAGATTTAAGTTGTCGACCCACGCGCGGGCGTGAAACTCCAGTGGTTAACAAGCATATCAATTATTTACAAGTGTCAGATCAGAACGTCGAAGATTTTCTGTTGTCAGTATTGGGTTTACATCATTTTATTTCCGACTTTGATAAAAAATTTGCTTTCATGTGGCAATTTTCGATGTTGATGGAACAATATATCGTAAAAGCTTTAAACGGTAACGGACATTTCACACAGATATTACCTGGTGAAAAATAAATTATAGATCGATGTGCTCTTAGCCGAGTGTAAATTAAAAAAGCGTTTACGAGAGCTGACCACTCTCTAGTGTCAGCTTCTTTCAATCTTTTCAATCTTCTCAATCTATCCTCAACTGTCAAGAAACAGTTCCTGTTTTTTTTTTTGGTAACTCTTGAAATCGCAGTCGGAGTAGAATTCGCTTTCAAGCTGGAAGCCTCGTTTATGTCATGGGGAGACTATAAATGGAATTTTCGAGTGGGTCTTAGTTAAATGCACTTCCTATAAATTTACTTAGACAACTTGAACTGTGAAAGACAAATATATATTTCGGCACTTTAACTATATACCGCGACGCGGTTCACACGTGATTCGTTTTATATTTTCATATATGTCAAAAAAAAAACATTTCTAGTGTCAGTAATCACAAACAATTTTAAAGTTCTACCAAGGGTACACTCAGGAAACAATTTAATTTCCTGTTTATATTTTTTGTTAAGCTTATTCCCTAAATTTTTTTTCAAGAAATATTCGAGGATATGTCATAGTTAAACGCGGATATTGAAATAACAGTCGAATTGGTCCAACTTGAGCCGAACGTTTAAGACATGGATTTTCTTCACAGCGGAAACGGCTCTATGTCGGAAATGTTTGCTGCTTTTCAGCACCTTGATATCTCATTAGCGCAATTCTATTCTTTTTTGCAAAGTCTTGCCACCGAACCAACCACATTACACCACGCAGCCGGCCGCATATCCAATTGAACCACAGCGATAATTTTAATGGCACAGCTAGTAATGTTGGCTTGACAGAAGCACACCTGTGCTCAAGAACGATTTACTCACAACGGAGTTAGCCAGAAATTCGCCACATAATTCATGTTTACTGCACTTTGCGACATAAACAAGACATTTCGCTGCTTTTTAAAACTCTATTTCTCCCTTTCCACTTCTGTCGAAGTAATACTCCCGTTCAGTGGGAAAAAAATACGAAAGGCAGCGACACTGCTAATTTTTCCCCTTACGGTGAACTAAAGACTTCCCGTTTCCTTTTTATAGACTAAATTTTGAAAAAAAACTCGTTTTGTGCGTTGCATTTAACCATGCATTAGGTTGTTAAGAAATCTAAATAAAAAATCTTTCTCGTGCACAAACTCGGTTAACTTTCGCCACAACGGGAGTCTTTTAGTTTGTTGAACGGGGAGTTAATGGTGATGCTAATATCTTTTCGTCTGAACTGAATGGCCACGCCACTAGAAAACCATGCTGCGAGAAGCGTCGCGAATCAAAGGTTTTAATTATTTATAAATGGTATTTGAATTCCCCAGACAGAGAGGTAAACAGCTGATAAAATAGTAAAAGTCATTTAGAATAGCATGCAATGAGTCATTTCTCAGAAAAAAAATTCATTTTTGCTCGCTTTGTCTTCGTCCATTGACTTTCAGCTGGTCTTATTTTCTCACTCCTCAAAGTCTTTTGAACTTTTATCAGGAGATAAATTCACCTGGGTTCATGACGTCTGTCTCCGTATAATTTGCCAATACGAACTAATTATCTGCTATTTTGTAGTAATATGTGAGTATTTTGTTAAATGTAGAATTCGCGAAGCGATCAAAAATTATTTATAGCGGGCAATTACCTTCCTACGGTGAATATACACTTTTGACTTCCGCTTGGATAAGAGACTTTTTATTTCGTGATAAGCGATTTTTGATTTATCCATAGAACCATTTTAGATTAAAAAAACACACACTTCACGTATATCTGGGTAAGTTATATTCACAAAAGAACATTAAAGCGTTCGCGCCGTAATTTTGCCAAGGGGCAAAACATAACAAAGGACGTCAGGAAAGAGAGTCAGTTTTGTTTACAGAAGTGCAAGCTTCAACAAAAAGTAATAAACAGTAAATATGTCTTAATTTGACTTTTAATTCCTGTTTAAAACAATAGGTGGCCATTAACACCGCGGCTGTGTATAACCAATGCGAACAGCTTGATGTATAACTGATCTTTTTATTCAGAATGATTACAAGGACGGAACAACGTAGTGCTAGCTCATTCATTGAAGAACTGCAGAGTGCGCGCGGTCTAGTGCGACTTCACAACTATGTTTAATTCACTCCAATTTGCTATTTGCGTCGCGATAATTCTCAGATCAGTGTCTTTCGCAAGAAAGATTTCACTCGAGGTGAGTCCTAAAAAGTGTTTTGTTCCATTTTATCGTGTAGGGCCTCGTGGTAAGATTTCTGTTGAATTTTTTGCTAAGAATTATTCATATCATTGTGTTACTGTCTCTTATTTTTAACAATACTCCTTTATTTTGAAGACCTTCACAAAAAAAAATGTTTTGAGGAGTCAGTTGAAGTCATTTAAATGAGAATGCAGTCCATCAGTTGGCAACAGTGACAATTATGATTTAGAACTTTTATCTCGCAAAACAACCATGAAATTTGCATTTTTTCTCTTAAATACTCTGTTTGATAACCTGTTGCACGATATTAATTCAAAAGAAATATTATCCATCTTATTGTATTTTTCTGTCACTTTTTAGCCTTTTGCACAACTAAGGTGAGGTAAATTTTACACACAAATGCTCTTCAGGCAATAAATTTTTTAGTCTTCAGTAAGCTGTGGTTTGAACTTGGGTGGGTAAAGTTTAATTCTTTAATCGTTTTGAGATAAGAATCACTGCGACCAAAACAAAGGGCTAATGTAGACACATGTCGCCATTAGCGCATCAGAGACTACATTATTCTATAGCTCTTTTAGCTCATCTGCGCCGTCACGAGAAGAAAAGACTTTTCGTACAATTTTGTCACATTCGAAAGGCGTTTCCGAGAACTACTATGCTAGGAGAATTATCAGGCGAAATTAATCAGTTATGGCGCCATTCTGTCATCATTGGATTAATGTTGCTTGGGAAAACAAGACTTCGATCAAAGATTGCTAATTGTATCATTTCGTCCCAACACCAGGGCCTCCAACAACTTTTTAAAACGAGTAGTACTGGGGACGAGAGTGTCCCAACCCACACCAAATGCAATGACTACCTAACGAATTCAATATATGGCCCCTCAACTTTCTGTCACTATCTCGGTCACTTTTCAAGCAACGCTAAATCCCGCGGCTTATTTCATTAACCACTGTTTGGCGGTTTTGTGTAAATTTTTGGGCATTTTGGGAAAGAGATATTTTTTCTGAAAGGATAGGTTAAATAAAGGAAAATATGAAATGTTGAAGATTTGACGGGTGAAGAATTAGTGTATAGAGACCAAACAGTCCCTTACCAACCTGGGGCTCTTTTTTAAGGGATCGACTGTCTGGTAGTGTTTCCAACCTATTTCAATCCTAACAATTCCCCTTTAATATATTAATTTAAATTTCACTCCTATTCATGTTTACCCCCGCCGTTAATTAAAGGTGGTGGCTAAATTCAAAATGATAGCTACTCGAAGCATACAGACCGTACGATCGGCGGCCATCTTGGATCTAGCAACTAAGTTATTCGAATTTTTCCTCAACGAGCTTCCTTTAGGAAAGATATCAGACTGGGGAATTATGGTTACATTTGAACATACCGGAACCAGAGATAAATCTCTTATCTTATTTCCTTATTCCGTCTTGTAGGAAGAAAAAGCGGCCATCCGGGAATTCAACGAATTTACTCCAAGGAAGATCTCCAGGTACCATCTTTTCCAGCAGTCCAAGAGAGGTAAGAATCTGGTTTCTGGTCGGTTTCTGGTCATTATGGAAATCTCCACTGCAGACTTTCACCGAGGTCAAACTCATTGTGGGCCAGCAATTTCCACCAAAACTCAACTTTCAAACATCTCAATTTCCGAGAATCCTCCACTAAATGACAAATAGTCAAAACCTTAAATTTCCATACGCCACATATGCAATTCATGTAGATTTAAGTCCTTTTATTTGTTTTACCACAGCCTTTTCTTGCTTAAAACCTTCACAAACTTCGAGCTAGTAAAAAAATAGAGCCGGTCCATGGCGTTTTTCGTTTAACTGAGACTAAAATACATCAAAGTACAGACTTCATGGTCAGTGGTGCAATGCGGCTGCAGAAAGAATCTCCTCGGGGAAAATATCGCTGACCGAGTGCCGTGTTTGATCGTGTTTTTTTCTTTCACGTTTTCAAATCAAATTGTGTAATTAATGAGAATTTTTTTCAGATGAGCTTCCAGAAGTCGCTTGCCTGCCTCATCCTGAAGTTGTTCAAGTTGAGCCCAGCGTCACGGACCAAAGAAACTTTCCCCAGTTTATCACGGTTAATCGCTGCAAAGGGGCGTGTCACTTACCTCTCAACACGGAGATCTGCGCACCGATTAAGACGCGTGATATTCCTGTCGAAGTGACTTTCGCTGATAACACAAGTCAACCCCGGTACGTTAAAGAGCATTTGAAATGCTCGTGCAAATGCAAGGGGTTGGATTGCAAAGAACATCATGAGTTCGACGAAGAGAACTGTCGATGTACCTGCAAAGTGAGGTGCAAAGAACATGAAAACCAGGATCCCGTGTCATGTGCTTGTACTGCAAGAGTAGGAAAACGAAGAGACGAGATAATAGAGTCTTAGTATATATAAATTGATAGTTTATAGTTAAAACATGCTAGTTTAGGAAAAAATGCTGAACACCTTAGTCCGGGATATAAACTACGTAACTGATTAAGAGATGAAAATTGTGTTCCCGCGTTTTTATGATCAAGAATGAAATAAAAAGTCGATATAATTGTATTAAACAATAAGTAATAAAAGAAAAATAAATGACTGGTTATATTGCGGAGCGCCAGTAGAACGAAGGGCCGTCAAGCGAAGCTCCATACTCACAGAAACCTGTGAAATTCCCGCTCATCCGGGACTAGCTTAATCAGGCTTTGAACAACCCAGCCAAGGGTCTTCCCTTTGGCTTGGCTCAATATATTTGTTACGTTGCTTCCAATTCTGCGTTATTTTATATACGGCCTGCTAATTAGTTAAAATGAAAGATGGATGAAAAAAGTTGGAATTCCAAGCGTGAACGGTCTGACGATATTCTTAATCAATGAAGTGATGCATTTTTATGCATCTTTCCTCTTGCTGATCATGTATTAATTGACATCGCTTGCGGTTGAACAGAAAAAGATTGTGATCATTTACTCTGCGAATTTTAGAAGTAAATTCTCGGAATTATCTGAGAGATAAACCGAGAACTGTATTGCCAACGTTTTTTTGCTTCTCTCGCGGCATGCACTGGTTCATGCTCTTGTACTGAATTAACGATAGAGAGACAACTGCATTTCCTAAGGGGACAAAATCATAATCGCAATGCTAGCTCAATGTTGAACTTTAAATATCTGCTACATGGTTAGGTAATTGGAGGAAAAATGGAAAAGGAAAAAAGTTGACCGCATATTTGCGTTTTCAGGTTGCTTTAGTGAACGTTATACTGTCAAGAAATTTTGCCAAACATGTACATGAGGCAAAAAGCGAAGTATAATTTATCGGAAAAAATGCTTTTTCTCCCAGATTGTATTTAAAAGGCCATTCACTAAAACAATCTCGTGAGTCATCAAACTTAACGGTCAATATTGCCGCACAAGGAGACAATGAGAACAAAAAGCATTTTTTTTCACGTTTTTAAATCTTTATGTTTTGCGATGTAGACCAACGCCGCTGATTATGCTGATCGATTTGCTCATGTAAGGTACTTCATTATCATTGTACTTCACCGCGATGAATAACAGCAACCTTTTCTTATGACAGTGCCCTTTGAGTTTTCTTTAACGCATACGAACTACAAGCTTCTCATATGACATGATCTGTTAAAATTTTCGATTGTCCTAAAGTGAAAGTAACCCTCTGTTTACAACTCTTTTGGCAGGTGAGTTTTCACCTGTTTTCATTATTACTGGGTAAAATTTCCTTTATTTTGTTTTAATTTTAACTAAAGATCCCCTGGTTTGTCGTGACTAATTATAATACATGACCTTCAGTTTTGTTGAAGACGAATTTCAATAAGCATAGCGGACTTCGGGTATAGGATGAAATCTACTTATTCTAAAGTTTTCGGATCTCGTCACAAATAAGTATAGCAAATTTGTCACAAAAATATTTACTCATGATCAGACAAACTAGGAAAAAAGACACATTGATAGTTTCCAGCTGCGCCGTGTAGTTACTTTTGCAAATATGACAATGACAACCTCGTTGGACATTAAACAATCAAATTTCTTGCTGACAAACGTGAGGTGTAAATTTGCCGAACTTTCAGTGCATCGCTTTGAAATCTCAACCTGCTGCCTTAATTGCAACTTGCATATGGCGAATTTTTTGGCGTCTCACTGGCTATTTAATTACTGTTGCCCGGCTTAGCTCGGCTTCACAAAGCTATTTGCCCCATTCATTTTCAAACGAAGAGAGGAAGTAGAAATTTTGCTCATCACAAGTGACTTGTTTAACAAAACATTTCAGCTAGAGGCAAACCTCAAAAACATTTAGATACGCCATTATCGTGAGAGATCATTACAACTTTTATTTTACAAGTTTCACCATCACTGAATGCAAATTGCAACATATTGAGCCATCAAGCTCTGGCCAGACTCTACCGGCGTAAACAAAAACATCCTTATTCAGCTCCGGTTTCACGTGGCATGAGACGTTATGTGTGAGCAGGGTCTCCTTTAGTCACGCGCGCAAGAGCGAGTCGGCGAGCAAAGCGATCCAGAGTGGAGGAGTCTTGTATGAAAGCGCCAAGAAAGTCAGTGCTCGCAGAATAGATAAGATAAGGATAAGATAAGAAATTTATTAGTGTGTCGAAGCGGTTAGCATGCAATGTACATTAATAGGAGTATTTCCCCAGCAACATTAAATTCGCTGTTATTCGTTTGCACAGCTGTATGGGGAGAAGAACACACAAAAAAATCACATGAATATTTATAATTTCAACCCAGCCAAGGACAAGCTCTGAAAGCACCTGCCAAAGTTCTTCATGTAGGAACTTAAGAAAATGAATGATAACATGCAGTATAGTACGGACTTATTTGAATGGTCATGAACACAAGATATGTGTGTTATTGACCAAGCGTGAGGTCAAGATGGCCAGATATTAAACAATAATTGCATGAGGTTTTTGTGATATCCGGAATTGCCGAGACCTTGATTATTCCCGATATCACAAAAACCGAATTCAATTATTGTTTTATTATACATTGTCTTATGGAAAATATGTGTGAAATGCCAGTAGATTTTACTTGCGCTTCTAAAAATACAAGGACAAACGCTCCAAGCGGCCGCATCTTTCGAAACCATTCAAGTGCTCGCGCTCTTAAGCCAAAGATGTATTACGCATGCGCACCGCGCTAGGTATAATCTGCACATATAATTGGATAGCAGATTATACCCTAATCATTTTTTTTAATTTTTTTTTATTTTACAATTAAACTACTTTTAATACAATACTTACTAAGAATTTTCCTATAGCACGCTATTTACACTAAACTACTTATAATACAATGTTTACCCTACGCTAACCTACAATACCTTTCTTTTTTTTTCCAACAACAATACGCTACATACAACATGTACGGGTAACTACAATACTTATACTGATGCTATTTAATTACAACTGATTTCTACAGGATATATTCTATTTAATTTACCTAACTGCTGAGATGGAAATTTTTGTTTGTTTGTTTGTTTGTTGGTTGTGATTGCGAGATGTAGAGGACAAATTGAAACTAAACGAAACCTTCTATTTTCATATTTAGTTCCTGGACAAAAGCGTCCCAATTACAGGTACGATTATACCCTAATCATGTGTGTCCACAAAATCACGTGAAATTCAAAATAAGTAGGGGGCTCTTGGCCAATCAGAATGCTGATAGTGAGTACAATTTATAATAACAGTAGATATTGGACAAGTTCCATAATCACGCAAGACAAGAACGAGCCCAATATCCAGTCATCGGCAAAAAGAACAGTATTTTCCCTCGGGACACAGTGGGTAATCCCGAGCGGGCAAGTCGTTCCCATCCTGTAAGCTCAGACGGCCAATCACAATGTAGGGCTTGATTCTAATTACCTGCTTTTTCGCCCTTAGGAGGAAAAAGTCGTTAGAGGGAAGCCCGGGTACAAATCCATCAGAGGCAAGAATCAGGGATCACCTTGCTGACACTGGCGGTGAATGGTCACCATGGAAACCTTACGATTGACAGAACAGGCCTATGTTTCAGTTTTCTCTTAATTTTGAAAATAAGGGTGTCTAATACATGAAGCTTGGCTCCTTTTTTTGCTTTTTAAATTGAATTATCTTTTTCAGATGGAGAGCCTCCAGAGGTCGCTTGCCTGCCTCATCCTGAAGTTGTTGAAGCTGAACCCAGCGTCACAAACCAAAGAAACATACTCCAGTTTGTAACGGTTAACCGCAGCAAAGGGGCGTGTGAGCTATCTCTCAGCACGGAGATCTGCACACCGATTAAGACGCGACATCTTCCTGTCGAAGTAATTTTCGCTGATGGCACAAGCCAACCCCAGTACGTTGAAGAGCATTTGGCTGGGGGTGCGAATGCAAAATAATGTGCCTTTACAAAAATCATTTTCCCGACGAAAAGAATTGTCGTTGTACAGACAGACAGACAGACAGACAGACAAACAGACACCTTTATTTAGTTATAAAGCTCAGGGTAGGCCCTTCAAGAGCTAAAAGCAACCTGCTATCAACAGGAGTCCTGAGCACTAAAATACACTATTTACATGGAAAAATATGTTATATAAAAGGTACAACAACGTCAATATAATCAAACTAAACATGGAGAAACATGGAGAAGAGTAAGGCAGACGAAAACCAGGATCCTATGACATTCAAGTGTGCTCCGAGAGATGGAAGTCGAAGAGAAAATAATAGAGCATTGTTAAATTAAAAGCGAGGACAATATAAACCTTCTCGACCCTATGACAATAATCTTGACCATTTTTGTAGTTAGAACGTAATTAAGTTGCTCAATGATTTCAGCGAATAATAAAAAGAAATGAAATGAATAATTGCTTCTAATTCCACTTTAATATCACCTTAACGACTGTGCAATAATCATCAAAGGGGGGGGGGGGCGCGCGGGGGAGGCGGGGCGAAAAATGAGCTTCACAAGGTGAAATATTACACAATACTCAACAAAGGCAAATTAGCTCTGATCCCCCTCCAAATCTCCCAAAAATTATGACGCACCCCCCCTCCCCGCTCCGCCAACCACCACCTACAAATATACTGAATATACCTGAATCCTTTACTTGCTCTGTACTGTGAAGTATATAAGCAATTATTCATATTTGTACTGCGGTTGTAGATGAAAGTAAAGAGTGTTCATCGAAGTAAATTTTCCAATTTAAGCAATTGGAAAGAAGAAGCCTGAAAAAAGTCAGGGCTTCAACAGGATTCGAACCCATGAAGCCCTGACTTTTTTCAGGCTTCTTCTTTCCAATTGCTTAAATTCGAAAATTTACTGCAATGATCACTCTTTACTTTCATCTACAACCCCAGTACAAATATGAATTATTTCTTTTTTTACTTCACATCACTTCACTGCACGGGAAAATATGAACTCAATAAATTGACCTTGCTCCCAGTGTGTGGCTTCATGGCTCAGTTGGTGGAGCATCGCACCGGTTCGAATCCCGTTGAAGCCCTTACTTTTTTCAGACTTCTTCTTTCCCATTGCTTAAATTGGAAAATTTACTGCGATGATCACTCTTTACTTTCACCTTTTCTCTGTACTGTAACGCATTCGTCATCAGTGTCTGGGACAAAGAGAACCTCGTAACTGTGTTCGATAAAGTCGCCTATTTCTGAAGAGCCTGATTGTGCCTCGTCTTCTGAGTCGTTTGGATCTTCTGAGTTACTAGATTGCAGCTCAGAGTCACTAGTTGCGTCATTGTCGTCGGGTTCCAGTATTTGTTGAGCAGCCTTAAAGTAACGTAGAACACGAGCTACTAGAGTTGCTTTCCCTCCACTGACCTGTAAATTGTGTTGCTTCAGGTACAATCTTAATTTTGTGTGCCGTCAGCGAGCTGACATGGTCCTCATTGTTCCAGTCAATGTTTGGCAGAGTGTTTCCTTCAGAAAAATACAAGGCTACCTATATATTCTATATTGGTTCCAAAACCAACGTATCAAAATCCGAAGAAAGAAGAAAGGCAGCAAAAGGAAGGCAAGAAAAAGGAGTTCTTTGGCTGTGGAAAATCGAAAGAGTAGAGCTTCTCAGATTTTTCTTTCACTGGGGGGGCCAGGGGGCCGGCACCAGTTGATGATGAATATGAGCCAGAGAAGTATGGAGTGTCACAGATCGATAATGTCGATCTATAATGTTCTTGGTTGTTTACGTCTCGCACTGATGAAGCTTGTTTAGGAGACCTGTTAAATTGTAAATGCTTCATTTGAGAAGCTCAGTCAAGAGTTAGTTGAAGAGTTTTTACTATCGACCTCTTAAAAACCAACATAAACGTGTGTCATTTGATAATCTTATCAAGTTAATTTCATTTGACAATGACTGTATGTTCCATTTTCGTTTTTCCTGTGATACCCATGTTTTATTCATACTAAATCAGTCCGGAAAGCAATGAGCACAATTTGTAGTGAAATATCTTTGGTATTTGAATCTTGAAGTCAGCTTTTCAGTTGTCCCCCTCACTTTCCCAGATATTTACAAGTTACCCCCGTCCCCCAAAGGTTGTGAGTTTACATTGTGCCCCCCTCTTCTTTTAACTGCCCCCTCCTGATAATTATTGCACAGTCCCTTAATAAGCGTACTTGATGACTCCAAATACATGCGTGTTGAATGAAAGGTTTAAAGAGTGGATGACATCAGAAAAACAACTAAATTTGTGCGTTATTAGCAGACCATGGCCAAAACCGTTAGAATGAAACTAAATAAATACCTGTAGCCATGAATATTCTCGATTGACAAATGTAGTGTTGGTTTTTGGACAGCAGGGCTGCTGACTTACACTTCAGAATGCAGCATGTGAAAACTTCAGTTTAAAACCCACAAGACTCAAATATGCTGAAGTTCATCTTTATTGATGTTTATAAAGGTTTAGTATAATCTTTTTAAAATTATTGTCACGATTGTCACGAGCAGAGTTGCGCCACGTCCACACTCTTACATCACAGGAATTTGAAAACGCAGTTTTATCGATCTACTGTTTGGCCTACCGTCCACACTAATCCGTCACGAACACGAAGCTTTTCTAAAAAAAACTCTTCAAGCCGGAAGAATTTGAAAACGCCGGGCTTTCTTTCTAGTGTGAACGGAAAAGATTTTGAAAGCGGAGAATTTCGAAAGAGATAATCATGTAGTCTCACAAATTCAAAGTAACCGCTGATTGGTGCGTTGTCAAATTCCTCAGGGGTAGTGTTATTAAATTTCTCCGGTGTAATGTGTACAGGGCAACAAACCTCAACCTGTTTCAAATATTTGTTTTAAATTATTCCTCCGAAAGCTGCAGTGTTACCCACTGCCGACTCGCAGGTACACGAGTCGTTGTTCCATGTTTTATCAAAATCGCAATCCAAGGATTTAGTACCGCATACACATTGACACAAGTGTCTATCCCATTGCTTGTTTGCCTTCTCATTGCATTCGCTTTCACCGTTATCAATGCACACGCAGTCGCAAATATCAGCGTCAAAACGCTGATATTTGTGACACTTCTTTGGCAAGCATGCGCAATGACAAGCCGTGTGGTTGCTCATTGCCACTTGTTTGGTATTGTGATCTTGCTTTACAGCAATGGTAATTTTTTCTTCTGTCGACACGGCACAATATACAATCCCTGTGAAATAATACAAAAAAGCTATTAAATATTCAAGAAAAGAATCAGACCACAAAAAAACTATCCAAAAACAAAACGCTCATAAACTCAGGGTCGAAGACTGGAATAGTTCAGTATTTGCAAACCTGAGATTATTTTAGAATTAAAAATGACGTATGTGTTGTTGGTTCTCCAATTATTGTTTATTATTATTATTATTATTATT
>CM042755.1:4498449-4594419 GCA_022496165.2 Catalaphyllia jardinei | reverse complement strand
TACTATGTTTGTCACCGCTGTTTGTTTTCTCTTTCTATTGAAATTGATATTGATAGCCTTTGACAATGCACCTTATATTCAGTAAAGCCTCTACCCGGACGTCTTGCGTAGGCATTATGACACTGAAAGGCAATGACGGGCAAGTGGGTAATGCGAGTGCACGTGCAACAGGGTATATTCTTTCCGCCGAGAAGACTGGGTCGGAATTGTTTTACTTATTTCGTCTCCAGGGTTTCCTAAAAATGTCGGATGATCGGACAGGTAGCGTGCGTGGCGTCTGTTTCGAGGTCTTGTGCCAATCGATGAACGATTTTTGTCTGGTTATCGATTGATCATCGATTGACCGGCACCAATCAATACCAATTAGAGAATTTTATTGATTGATATCGATTGAGCGATTGGTTTTCCGAATATCGATTTCCATCGATTGGATACTCCGGGTTTAAAGTCATATGACCAGTATTGGCTGCACAAGAGCCAAGTAATTAATTCATTAGGCCGTAGCTCATCCCGGTTTCCGAAGCATGAAGTGCCGGACTAGATGTATTTTCCCCCTGGATGGGATGTTAGTCCATGGCAGGGCTATTCCCAGCGTTAAATTCGCCGGTACCCATTTATACACCTGGATAGAGAGAGAGAGGCACTGCGAGAGTTCAGTGTCTTGCTTAAAAACACAACACAATGTCCCCGGCTGGGGCTCGAACCTGGACCGAGACAAGAGACAAGCGCACTAAGCAATGGTTTTTACTGACTTTGAAAAAAATCATACTTTTTAAGGTAAGGCTGCACATTTTAGATATGTTGGTGAATTTAAACAGCAAACAATTCAAATGCCACGAGACGTTCTAAAAGCATGACAGACTGAAGTTACTTGTTGTACCTCATTGTGAAATTCTTTTCCAAGTTAATTCCAAGACTTAAAATTACAATGAGTCATTGAGACCATTTTTCATCAGTTGATGCTGTAATCATGACATCAAAAAACTGCAGTCATTGGTCAACATGTTGTTATCATTTTCGTGAAACAATAGGTTCCATAGCAACACTATGCCTCGTAAAAATGCCTTTAATTTTAGCTTTAACTGCAAATAACTGAAAAGTAATCTCGAGCCCCCATTTCCTATTACGGAAGTTTGATAAGCAGTAAAAGAGTCAACTTTCGGCAAATTTAAAAGAAATATGCACATGGTGTTCAGAGCCACCTTAAATTTTTGAGCTGTCCGTTCTAACGAAAAAATGTAAGGTCTTTTTAAAGCACGAACCTTTGCAATGACACCACAAGACATTCCGGAAAACAGAGACAAAATCATTCAGCCCATATCAGAATTCTCTTTAGTCTTTTTGTCGACTTTTCCCTCGTTTATTCCTGAAAAAAACTTTCAACAGTCTCATAGTGCCTCTCTGCTCAGGGTAGTTAACAACCATTCACCAAAGTGGAGGTGGCCAGCGGTGGATATTCATCGAGCCGCGAAGCAGCGAGGTAAATATCCACCGGTAGCCACCGACGCTGAGGTGAATAGTTGTTTTAGTATATACGAAATGGGTGAGATAATATACACCACAAAAATTTAAATTGGATGATTTCTTCACTTGTCACGGATGCCAACCGGGACGCCATTTTTTTCTCGAGTTGCTCGGTTGTAAATAACAAAGGATATTCGGAGTTTGACTAGCCAATCAGAGCGCAAATAAGAGTGTGTCCATGAAAAAAAAACCAACCAGGAGGTGATACAGCTCAAATCACCGATTTTGTTCAAACTTGGCATAAATGTTGGGTTTGGTAAGTAAATGATTATGGGATAAACCTGGGTAAGGTGTATGTTTTGTAGTGTTGTGAATAGCCTGTATGTAATCAATGGTAAATATCTGCACTGGGCAATAGGAAATACGCATTATTCTAACATGAATAGTGAGAGCGCTCACTAAAGCTCTAAAAAAAGCCATAAGATGTTTGGGGACCTCTGACAGAAACGTCTCAAGGGCTTCTTTTCAGCGAATTTATACTGGATTTTAACAGGAAATAAAATACTTAATTAGGTATTTCTTGTCGATTTCGAGTTACGGTAACACAGAAAAATAGCTTCCGTGTTTTAGTGGATGTCAATTAAATGGCCAAAAATTGTGAAGTCCAATGTAAACAGTATGCAAGCGCAGAAAAAAATGTTAAGGGCCCCAAACATTTTATGGCTTTTTTCTGTTTTTTGAGTACTTTAGTGATTGCTTTCACTAGGCTAACCAAGCAAATTTTGGAAAACTGACCAAAGGGATTACAGTGTAAAACGAATAAACATAAATTGCTTTTGAAATGTGCAAACATTTGTTGAAAAACCATTGACATCCAAAAGGTTTTTTTCGTTACATTTGTACAACAATTTTATCGGGTAGTCTTGGTTGGAGTACTCGCACTATAAGACAGAAAAAGACGTGAGGAAAAGGAAGGAGATGAAGGAAAACTAGCTAGTTTAATGGCCACTTCCCTCTGAAGTGTCTTTGAGACATGCCTGCAATGAGCCATGGTAGTTTTATTCATGAAAACCAATATCCAGTCCAAGATTACGAATAAAATGACCATGATTCCCTGCAGGCACATGTGGAGTTTGAAATGGCCACATAGCTTGTAAAACTAATCGAGTACAGTAGGTGATCTGAAGAACCTAAGAACAACAGAATACAGCGACAGAATACAGCGTTGATTGACAATTAAAGTTCCAGAGGAGGGAGACTGGAGTGCGAAGTACTCACAATTTTATATCCAAGAGCGGCTTATCACCACCATCATCATCATCATTATCATCATCGTCGTCGTCGTCGTCATCGTCATTATCATCATCATTATCATTATTTTTATAATTAATATAACTATTATTACCATCAGCATCACCATCAACATTACCATACCATTACCATTATTATTATTGTTATCATTATCATTATCACTACCATTATTAGAGATTGTAATTGGACCGAGCAGAGTATAATTTAGGGAGTAATCGTGCGTACGTGTAATTTCGCGAAGCGTGTCTTGCATACGGTTGGCGCGTGGAAAATTTGGATTAACCAATCAGGATTCAGCAGGCGGGAAAAACTTAAATGTCCTCACGTCAATGTAAGTTGACAAGAAAGGCATTGAAATCAAATACATTTTCTCCTTGGAGATTGCTTTGAACATTCACCAAATGGGATTTACAATTCCTAAAACCATATCACATTGCAAAAAGTGAAAAATATGAAACATCTTGTGTCTCCAAGCCTCTAATTTGGCACCAAAAAGAGTAGTTTGTCGAGCGTCGCCATGTAGGATAATAGTTGTCCTATTTTAAACAAAATGCGCTGTTCTTCGTCAAATTAAACCCGGAATTCTCTAGTCAATTATTTAAAGAGGCCATAGCAGCAGTAGCATTGTCTTTATTTAGCTAGCGGCGAAGAAAAGGCTATTGTCGTGTTGTATTGGTAGGACAGCTAAGTTTTGGCTGCCGCCGCACGTACTGCGGGTTCAGTCGCCGTCTGCAAGGTGAGGCTGATGTGAGATTGAGGTTGAAATTACGTCCAATCTATAACAAATTTCGAAATTAAAAATTTCTTTTGAGAACTTTCTTAGAGCGAAAACGTCTGTAACTCTTTCCATAAGTTTAGAAAACTGTAGGAAACAGTGCAAAGGAAGCCATTAAGGCGCACATAATGGACGTGCGAATCCCGTGGGTATCCAATTACGAAAAGTTCAAATTGGATAACTGTAATTGGATAACCCAGGTGATTGCGTGCCGATTACATGGCAAATAGGCATGCAGAGAACCAATGCCAATCGAGAATTTCGATATAGATAAGATTTCACCATTACCATTACCATTACAATTGCCATTGCCATCGCCATCGCCATACCATTGCCATTGTCATTGCCATTGCCATTGCCATTGCCATAGCCATTGCCATTTCCATTACCATTACCATTACCACCATTGCTATACCATTATTAATAATGGTAACAGGACTGAGTGGAGTCCAGTTCAGTCTGTGATCAGATAAGTGATTAAAAATGTCAGACGACTGCGAAGCAAATGTCCGATTTGTTAATCACAAACTGAATTGCACCACACGATGTCCTTTTACCAATTAATCATAGAAATTGCAATTTCCCACAAAAGTGAAAGCTTCATCTGAAGAAGAGCTTTTAATAGTCATTTTCAAATATCATAACTAAAAACATGGAGAATAGCTTTCAAAATGGCTGTTATTTTCTTTTCCAAACAGTCACCGGAGACTAATGTTACGTTGTCAGTCTCTTGAATTGGTTACTATAGTGATTATAATCAATGTTGTGATTGGAGGATTTAGTGGAGAGGACCTAAAATGATTGGCTCATGTAACTGTCCAATTACAGGTGTCCGATTACAGCCAACTGTCCGATTACACTGTTTGATTACAACTTTGCAGATTAATTAGCGCAAAATACAGCAGTTTATGCACCAATCACATTTGAGGAAATTGTAATTGTTATGATTATTATTGTTATTGTTACTGTATTGTTTTTATCCCCTGATCATGTAAACATAAAAAGAGGTTAAATAACAATAACAACAACAACAACAACAATAACAGTAACACAGACTAGGGATTATGCGTGCCAGTCCAACCCGTACCCAACTATGGTTGAATTGGACTGGCCGGATGATGGCGCTACACTCTTACCCTCAGTGGTGCTGCTTCATCGTTGCGTTGGTGAATGTTTAGGACTGCACAAAATCCAGAACTGTACAGTCATGGAACAGGAGGAGGTTAGGCTGAAGGTGACTGAACTGAAAAATTCCCAACCATTAGTCAAAGACATTACGGTCTACAATCACACTAAGTGTGGATGCGCGTGCAGAACTCGCAAGTCTGACTGTGACACAAAACTCCATGATTACTTAAACGAGACCTGCGAATGTAAATGCAAACAAGCCTTGAGAAACTCGTGTAACTTCACCATACAGTCGTTCAACGACAAGACCTGCCAGTGCGAGTGCAACAGCGCGGGGAAGCCTTGTGACAACCGCAATAATAATGAAGAATGGAACAAAAACATCTGTGACTGCGACTGCAAGAAAAAAATAAAAGATCGTTGCCTTCGCAAGGGAAAAGTGCTCAACAAATCCAAATGTGAGTGTGAGTGTCCTAAATCATTACCAACGTGCCCCCCTGGCACCTCCTTCCTGAAGTACAACTGCACCTGTGTAGACATTTCCGTGAGCACTAAATAAAGTGAAGGTCAACTATAAAAACTCTGAGTGAAACAATGAAGAAATATATTCGGTAAAGGGAAATGGGGACGATTTTATGGTAAAGGACACAATATTGATTAACATGCTTCGTGAAATTATGTAGAGCGCACGGTTTCCTTTAAAAAACCACATTGTATCTTTACTGCTGTATTTCATTAAACGTATAGCTAGTTTATCATCGGTCAAGGCCTTATATCCCAGAACAAGACTTAAAATAAAAGTGCGATCTTTACTGTTGACGTTTTGTTTTTTCGAGTTAATAATGCATTATTAACTCTGCATGATTAACTCTTACTGTGGCGGACATCTGTTTACTGCAACTTTACTGCTGTCGGAAATTTGAGAAATTGTTCTGCTTAAACAAAATTGACATGTTAATTCGACTCATTCCCCGGACCATTTCTGAGAGCAAAAAGGCACAACTGACTTAAAGTGGTACTATGATCAAATCTTTACCCCTTGATATTTTAGGTGTATCACATAGAATTCCATGAAAGAATGAAAACGCCGTTTATCGTTTGGAAATATCTGCATTAGTTCCGAAGACATTTAAGATTGAAAAATACGTAAAATATAGTTTGTTATTTTTACTCAAGCTGAAATGGCCGAAGAATAAGTGTCTACGATATGCAATTGAGATGACTGATGACGTCATTCACTCAACCCAATTTTATATTAAGTATATAAATGGAGCTATCTTGGCAAATTTGCAGTGCAGACTATTGAAACTTGGTAGGCTAACAGTGCTACAGGAAATACTGACAAATTCTTTTCCCATGACAACTCACTCTTTTCCGGTCTCCACCTACTTGATTTCAATATGTTAGTGATTTTCAGCTGGAAAAACGATAAGTGAGGCCACAAACTTTTTTCTATGTATATCACGTTCTACTTTAATGTATTGAGCACTGTACTACGGAAAAATCAAAGCACTGATTTCCTATGTGTGTATGTGTGTATATATGTGTGTAGGTGGCAGGAAAAGCTTCAGGTATTGGGAAGGTCTGGAACCCAGTATGTTGCCATGGTAACAAAACTGTTAAGCTCGTATTGTGGAGCACATTTGGTAGAATGCTACTGCAAAGAATCAAGCATTTCTGATTCAAATTGGCTGAGATATCTTTTTTTGATATTTTGATCAAAATTCGGTTGAGTGTATGACGTCATCACTTGATCAATTTGCACATTTGAAAAACTTGAGTATCTCTGGAACGAAAAGAGATATTTAAAAATAGTGAACAGCATTTTTCTTCTCATACAGACTACTTGTTTATGTTTTAAAATGGCTTAGATAGGAAAGATGCGATTTTCGTCATAGCACTACTTAAAAGGGCTTGTGAAATTGTTTCAAACTTTGGAATCGTGCATTTCATACCATATGTTTTAGCAGCAAATTTCTGTATCACGGACTCTCACCATCATATACTTACCGAGAGGCAGTTTATTTCTTCTCCCCCTACTGATTTTATAACCGATTTCTGTTTACCCAGGTGGTGGCAAAGTCGAGTTGCTCGCGGCTTGAAGAAAATGTCTGTATAACAATGTTTGATTCTTTGCAGTAGAGGTACAGCCAAAGGATAGATCCCAGCTTTCCGACTCGCGAGTAACAATCAAAACAAGGGACTTGAAACCCAGCAATCGCTTGGCTATGCGCACCTACCTTCAAGAGGTTGACGCGCACACCCTCGTTAGCAACGCACACGGCTGAGCGGAGAAGGTGTCAACCTTTAAGTCAATAATCCAACATGGTCTGGATAGGGCACTGCCCTTGCGATCAAAAACGATCCACTCTAGAGACCCGCCCTGGTTTAATTCAGCCTTGAAAGACCTAATCAAAAAAAGGGCTCTCGCGGAAAATAACCAGCCTGTTTCGATTCCTGCGGATCCGAGTGAACCGTGAGCGCACGTTCTGCAGGCAGCGGTGCTACGACTCCAAACTTAGCCAGCTTAAGGCCAGGGGCTTAGGGAGTGCAAACCGTCTGCTTGGTGGAACGAAGTCAAGAAGTTGAGCGGCATGTCATCGGCCGTTAGGGACTCGGACAAGCTAATGAGATCATTACAGCATATAAGTGGAGTCTCTCAGCGCCTCGGCTCTGGCAAATCTGATCAACGATACGTTCCTCTCCCCAGTGAAAGATTTTACACCGTTATCTGCTGAAACTTTCCAGCTGCCGCCAGACTAATCCACCGTGCAACCATTTGCTATTACTGCGCATGCTGTTTACCTTCAGCTAGCGTCGATTAACCCTAGGAAAGCGTCCGGACCTGACGGAATTCCTGCATGGTTGCTAAAAGAAAATGCTGATCTCCTCTCTGACACGGTAACAGATATTATTAACCGTTTTTTTTTTCCTGAAAGCCGCTTACCATCTTCTTGGAAATCTGCTGACACCGTGCCGATCGCAAAGCAGAAACCAACACCCGCGTCCCATCTCGCTAACGACCGTTCTTTCTAAGGTGGTGGAGGAGTTTGTTGTTGCGGAGCACTTGCGACCATCAATTCTCAAGAAAATCGGAGATAACCAATCTGGGGCTATCCCAGAATCCTCAACAACGCATGCGCTAATCAGTATCAGTACACCAGTAACACAGAACTGTGGAAATATGTGGATGACAAAACTATTGCGGAGTGTGCTGACAAGAAGGAAGACACCATATCCAATCTGATGTGGAGGAACCGATCGCAAAGTCTAACCAAAACAAGTTCCAGCTAAACGACTCGAAGTGTAAGGAACTACGGATTTCGTTCGCTAAATCAGCCGAGGACTTCGCTCCCATTATTATCAATGGGAAAGCAATAGGTTAAGATGTTAGGTCTAAATATATCATCCGACCTCCGGTGGAACTGTCATATTGCTGAAATAAGTAAAAAAGTAGCGAGTCGATAATATTTTCTCAGACAACTGGAGAGAGCAAACATTCCTGCCAAAGATCTGCTAATCTTTTACTTGACCTATATCCGCCCAGTAACGGAATACGCATGCTCGGTGTTTCATAACGCGCTTCCCGCATATTTTTCCGCAGACCTAGAACAGCTACAGAAGCGCGCCATATATATAGCGACGCAATACATCAAGCCAACTTGGAGACGCTCTCCCGACGCAGGCAGTCTTTCACAACTTAGCTTTTCGATTCCATTACTTGTAACTCAGACCATAAATTGCATGAACTCTTGTCACCTCGTAACAATTGTGAATCTAATTTAAGACGAAAGAGTAATTTTAATGTCCCTCTGGCTAAGACGAAGAGACTTAAGAACACATTGATATATAGCAATTGCAATTAATTTTTAGCTACATATGTGTACATTTTTATTATATTTTTATTACATTTCATTATTGTAGCGATTAATCTAATTCAGCTTTTGACTGCGATTTTAATCTGAATAAACTATCTATCTATCTCTATCAGCGCTCAATCGATGGTCTGTTCGTTTTTCAAATTTTGTCATAGTTTTGGTTAATTGGTAACAGGACATCGTGTCGTCCAATTCAGTCTGTAATCATACTTGTGATTAACAAATCGGACCCCGCTTCGCGGTCGTCCGATTTTGTTAATCACTCGTTGATTACAGGTCGAATTGGACTCCACTCAGTCCTATTACCATTATTAATAACGTATAAGTCGACAATCGGCAAGAGATAAGCTTTGCCTACCTACTTTAACCTCTCCACTCCCCCGTAAATAGTCCAGTGCAAAACATGAGCGCGCGCTTATTTGCAGAGGCAGGGCGCTAATACGTAGCCGGCCCTTTTCCGCCCTGGCAGAGGCGAAGAACGCGGTTTAAAGAAAGAAAGAAAAAAATGCGTTGAAATATACGTGAATGCGAAAACGTGAAAATAAATCGAGGAAGGGTATTTTAATTCCCTGAACGTGCTCGAGGAAGGCTTAAAATTAGGCACAGTTGGTTGCAGGGTCACAATTTCTAAAGGTATTTATGAAAATATTTTTCAGACGCCTAAAGTTGACTGTTACTCCTGCTGCGCGCGTGAATAACTGTGGCACAATCAGCCGCAAAATTGTGCATTAGCTACCTTTGTTTTCTCGATGAAGAATTAAACGAGAGAGAGGATTTCTTTTCTTTGCAGAGTCTTTGCAGATTCCACAGTCTCCGAAGAACGTGTCGAGAGAACATGCCATACGGTCACGCATGGCCGACCAGAGAGCAGCGTCACGCACTTCACGTCATCACTGCGTCCGGTTATGTCACGGATCAGTGATTAGTATTGTAATTTACATAAATATATCCACGAATTCGAATATTAAACTCAGAATAACTCAGTGCAAGATAGAAGTATGCTGTTTATACTTTTGCTGTCATCTACGTTCCTCTTTCCACCTCCATCTGTGGACGCCAAGGTATGTCGCGTCGATAACCATATCAACGAAATTTATTGTTCTTTTCAGCTAAAACTGCGCCAAGAAATGGCGTAATTGAAAGCACTGAAACAACTGACGGTTTTAAATTAAACAACTTGCCGTTTGAATACGAACAGTGCATAAGTATCACAGTGGCATAAACGGGGAAAAAGTTTTGAACTCTTTCAATTCTTTGCACAAAATCAAGCTTAAAGAATAAATTAAGCGCTACAAAAGTTGTATAATTTTAAAAGATAGTAAAAACGACGGGAGACGACAAATCGAGTTTGCCAACGCTATTGTAATGTTTTGATAATCATGGCATTCCAACAGAAGGAACAAAAGCTGTCATTGACTTATTCAAGAGCGGCGCGTGTTTTAACGGCTCACTGTTTCGAAAAAGAGTGATTTTTTGACGAACCGCGTTTTGTATAGACGAAAATTTTACTCTACTCTTTTACTACCAACGCCAAAAAAGTCCGCAAACTTTGGTGCACACTTTTACTCCAAAATTGTCGATTTAATCCTGTCTTAAAAAGTTATTGAAAAGGTCGTTAATGAGAGTTTTATCCCTCAGGGACTCACAATAGCACAATCATCCCGTGGACTTTAAATTCTTTTTGTTTTACCAACAGTGAGTCGACAATCTGTGCATGAATTTTCAACTAGAAAAGATTCGAGTTCAAAGGTTCAGGCATTTCAACATAATCTATTTCTTTTTATTTCTGATGGTTGTTATAATTATTTCTCTTTTTACTCGCAAGTGAAGCTGATTCACACTTTACTTTATTATTCTGGGAAGGTCTTAATTAAGTAAGCCGTTGTGTCTGATGCTAATCCGCCAAATAATCTAGCCCGAAAAATGCGGAAACAATGTGACACTTGTGAGCAATATATATTCCTAATCGTCGTCGACATATCAGGCGAGTTTGGTGGAGACGTGGTTTGTATTTTTGGTGAGACGTGGTTGGCCCAAAATACTGAAGCGTACCATAACCAACAACAACAACAACAGCAATCTTTATTTCTGATTAAAATTTAATCGGGGCAAGACGCAAGTATTTACCGCACCTAAATGTGATATCGTAGTCATATCAAGTCATGCAGTGACGTTTTTCCCAAGATTACCGGACAAAAAACACGGCTTCTGATTGGTCAATACGAATTTGTCTAAGTAGCTTACTACAAAGGATCTTTCAGTCTCGGTCTTTTTCGATTTTAATACAGGTAACATATTTCTTAAAATGGCAACATTTGAAACCTCAGCATAAAACGTGACACTTACGTCGAATATGTCAATTACGTGATAATGTTATCCCGGAAAGCGGTACAATTTGAAATATGAAAACCAGCTCTGAAAGCATTTTAAACTCAAATATACGGGAAAAAGGACGGCGCAACGCAAAGAAACCACTGGCTGAATAAAACTTTTTAACGCCTGCAATCCTAGAGGAAAATATCGAAAATATATTGATCACCGGGAGGTCCAACAATACCGCACTTATTTCCCACCCACAATGGGCCAATGATACTTAGCTGAACGTTGATGTAGCGGAGAAAATCTTAATTAAGTACATGTATATACTGTCAGAAACCCAGCCAATTTGTTATATGAGTTGTAAATGTCGTTTCCATCAAATTTTTATGGAAAAAGTGGTCTTCTGGGAACTTTTTCCGACGAGAAATTCCTTCGGAAATAATTTTGAGAGGTTTCCCGGTTACGGATGGAGGGTAGACCAAAATGTTCGCATTCGTTTAATTTTAAGACGCGCGTTCCTTTTTTTAAAGTCTTGTTTTTTTTTCCAACAAGAAAGCCGTTTTTGTGATTTTTAACAAGTAAGCTGGTCGGAATTACCACAATGTTTAATGCTTTATTCTACCATATGTTCAAATCGAAAAGTCGCTGAAACTGACAAAAAATTACAGCAACGCGACATACAGTTCAAAACAACAGAAATCAGAGCTGAGTTACATTGTCAATAATCTTTATACAGTATACCATGAAATAAAATCGTCTTCAGGGTAAAATTAAGCGTATGTTTTTCCCTCTCAGAGAATATTTTACCGGTGTGATGCAATAAGCCGCAAAGAACATCGAACCCCGGTCGGGGATGAAAAACTTGCACAATAAGTAACTTTGCGGGCATAATTTTCGCAAGACTATAAATACAACCGCTTATAATGCGGCGACTTTTCTAAACCGCTAGCTAAGCCTGTTGTTTTATCAAAGAGGAATAGAGGGCAATGAACAAATCATAGAGTTGTAACTTAGGTATAGTAGACGATGCTGAATTCCAAAAACCTTTGTAACAGAAATTCAGTCTGTAATAATCTAATACTATTCAATTTTTACAACACCAACATTTCTGATATTCGATGCTTTCAACAAACGTCCAGCTAAGTAAACAAATCAGTGCTTACTTTAAAGGGCCTTTTGTAAATCCAGATGGAAAGTTTCCTTCTCTGGCTTTTCTTTTCCCTTTGTTTTCCATTCCCTTTGCTTCGTACCTGACCACTCACGGAAACGAACGAATTGTAATTTTCGACAGCTTCTGACTGAAAGGGAGTCAGCTTAATAATAAACCCAATTTCAAGCACTGCCAAAGAGAGTGTGTTGATTTACTTTCCCTGCTGGCCTTTTTCCCTTCTGTCATTTCTTCTATTTTTACCCAAAATAAGAGGGGGTCCAGGCCCCCCTGGCCGCTCCCCTAGATCCGCCACTGTGGATACAAAGAAAACACCACCAAATATAGAGGTTTGTCCTAAAGGCCTTAGAACCATGTTAGAATATTGACATACCGAATGTGGCCAATTGCACAAACTAAAACAAAATTTATTGCCTCTAGCAAGTCCCTGTTAAGTTCAAATTGTACGTCTCGTATTGGTGTAGATATCACTGTGGTCTTGGTTTTGAAAAAATTTCGCAGAAGTATTGTCCAAACGAGGCAAATTAACCCTTGGGCACGAGTTTCAACAATCCAAACAATGAAATGTTTCTCTGCTAGTGAAGTTGGGTAAGTTGTATTTAGATCACTCGCGGCTTTGGACATCCCAGGAGAGTCTAAAGATTGTAAATCTTATGATGTGTCACAAGCGGCTCTACGCGCAAATTGTTCATCGTCCACGACGACATACACACAACGCGCGTGGTTCCATTTTCCGCGCGCGAAAGAACAAGGTAGCAAAAACTAAAACTAGAAATGGGAGATCAACTTTAGTTACCCTTAGTTACCTTTTTTGATAATATCTAGCGCGGCAAGGCTCAGTACTTTAATTTGCTTTTTTCTTTGAGAACTTTGTCGCCAAAAGCAGCTATATTGGTGTTAAGACTCCCAATCGACTCTATTCAGGCAAACCTACAAGTGGCATTAAAATTCGGAGTTAGTTTTGACGGATATATTAAAAGAAGTTTTTTGGAAAGTTGATTGTTAAATATTAGATAAGCAGACGATAGATTAGTTGTGTGTTATCTTGACGCCAAGCTTTGTCCGAACTGAATTGATGACTTCCCGTTTTTTAAATTCATCTGTGATCGTTAATTTCTGATTCGTTCTAATTGCGAACATTCTTTACCAACTTTCAACCATGAACGTCCATTTTTTGAGCAATAAATCAACTTGGAACATTTTTTTATTCACACCTAGACAACCGGAAAAGGCGGGGCTCATTTCGGTAATTACATTATGACATTACGTAAGTGATCTTTCTACTGACGGAGGCGATATCATTGAATCTTCAATGTTTGACGGTTTGCGACCACATTTATCACAATTTTCCGCACGTACCAGGACCTACTTTCCAACCCACGTTGGTTTCTAAGAAGCCTCGCCCTTAGATTCAGTGGTAAGCGAGGTGCGAAATAGCAAGAAACATACGGGAGGTAGTCCCTGTAATTGCTTTTGCGAGGAGACTCCTCGAAAGGGGTACCTTCTTCCGGCTTCAGGTATATAAAAGGGTAAGGATTTCACTAGTTGAGGTACGTGAAAGAGTAGGGAAATCCTTCATTTAGTTATTTATTCCTGTTTCAATTCATTTATTACTGAGGCACTACATAAAAATGGTAAGGAGATGATTTATTCCTAGCACGGGCCAGTGATGAAAGTATGTTAAAGGGGGCACCTATTCTGTAAAAATCGTATTAAATAGAGTGAAGCGGTTGGAACTCGGGCGCAGCCTCCCTCCCCCGGGCACTAGCCTAATGCTGTGCAGTTGTTAACAACACGGCCGCCTACTTCGCGTTATTCAAGTGTCTGTGAACGACCAATAGAGTTACACTAAAACAGTTATATTACTCGCTCTCGGTTTTGACTCGGGTTGCGCATGCGTCAACAATCACGCGGCGATTCAGTGAAATCTCCATTCTCGTCCCCAGAGCCCACGATCCTTCTGGCTTGTGGCAGGGATCGTGAGCTCTTGCCTGGTCTAACACCGGACGTCTGCGATTCACGGACTTCCCGTCAAATCTGGCAAGTCCGATTGGTTGAGAATATGAAAGGAGTACTCTGCGCATACTCAGAAAATCGGGTCCGGCCAGAGCTCTTGATCCCTGTCTCAGGCCAGAAGGATTGTGGGCTCTGGGAACGAGAATGTGAAATTTCGAGCTCATAACCTATAGGATGAATATTACATTTATCAACAGGTTCTGCCGAGAGGCCTTGCAGTATTTCTTGAAAAGATGGGAATTCCACGGGAAGAATTTATCAGGAGATACCGGGCTCACAACGCAGGCGCGTCCTCCATATCTGCACTACAGCATGACACATCGACTAGCTACCAGACCTCCAGTGACGTGCCGGAGTACTCCGGGGAAGTTAACACAACAGAACGTAAGCAGTATGTTAACTAGACGTTATACCGTAAACTCCCACGTTAAAGCCCCGTGGATATAAGCGCCCCCGGACGTAAGGCCATTGATGTATACACCTTATTCCAAAATGGCCGCCATTTTAATATTCTTTTGTTTTCTTGCAAGTTAGCCCTTGTTGCCTCGTTCTCAAAAGAATATTTCCCCTTAAACGAGGCAACAAGGGGTAATTTGCATGTAAACAAAAGAAAACTAAAATTGCGGCCATTTTGGAATAAGGTGTATAATTTCTTACAACACCCAATTATCCAGTTTTTCGCTCTATTATCTGTCAAGTGGTCGTTTACGGGAGGTTAAAACCAAAAGAAAATTTGAAACTTTTAGCTCTAGAAAGAGGTTCCAAATATAGTTATTTGACTTCAAAAGTTTTGGTATCTTGAAAAAATACTGGTCGCTGCGAAGAGGTGGTCGACGAGGAGAGGTAGTCGAAACCAGAGGTTCGTCTGCAGTATATAATTCCCGTATTAACAGTTTTTCCTTTATCTGGGGCTACTCTATAAATATTTGGGCGGAGATGTATCGCTGGGATACTAAAACCCCTTACCCTGTACAAGGTCAGCTTGATGTTGTAACCCTATAGACTAACACCAAAAGCCCCTACCCAACAACAACAACAACAACAATCTTTTTGTCACAAACTAGCTATCTTCCATACAGAAATTTTACCACCATAGTAGTCCAACACACGTTAACTAAACTAATATCTTACAAAATCAGAGTACCAAATTCTATAATAGAATCCCGGATAAAGAACCCTATTCTAGACCTATAGTGATACACTGACCACTTGTCCGGTAAAATGTCCCCTGTTCTAGCTAAAAACTATCCGATACCCTTAAGTCCACCAAGTCAGATCGTCCATTTCAAAATTGTCCCGTTTACTGTTGTGACTGTAGAGGTTGCATGATCAGGGACGGCGGAACCGCAGAAGCTTGACACAATGGACCAAACTTAATCCTAAAACAATAGACCTCAGTACGAGGCTGCGGGGAATAACTGCTACTGGCCTTTACACAAATATCCGGATATTTTTGCGAGATATTTAGAAGTTTCCGAGATATTTAGGAAATTTTAAGACATTAAGAAAATTTTGGAATATTTGGAAAAAAATTGTAGCTTTTATTGGCCGTTTTCCAGCTTTTCCTCTCTATTTTCTTGACAGAATACTCAGTCTATCATCCTACGCTAGAAATAATCCATTTTAGTGGTTTCCCACTTGACACTTTGCATCCATGACGCTCCACCTATCGACCAATGAGAGCGCGTCTAGTAGCCCTGTTATTTTGTAACAGGGGGACTCTTTTTACATTGGAAAAAAGAAACGGCGACTATATGCATACGACAAAAAGGCCGAGTAGATTCAAAGCACTCATTCAATAGTCCAATTTCGATATATAAAAGTTCAGCCTAACACATTAGACCTTAGTGCGAGGCTCTGGGACACAAAACCCCACAAACTCTGTAGCTAGTAGGCTTTCACACAAGTATCTCGTAAAGTCGCCTAAACATCTTTGCGGGAATTCTCCAAAGAATGTCTTAAGTGTCCCAAAAAAGTATCTCAAAAAAATCCTCTAAATATCTTGAAATATCTCGTATTTTCAAGATATTCTCGTATTGAATCCTTTAGGCCAAAATGTTTCCCAGCGGGAGCTGAAAAGTATGTCAGAGATTGTCTTAGCCTGAATTCCAGCCGCCTCCGGCTGAAATTCAGGATTGCCTGCTCTAGTATTCTGGAAATAAAGCAACTTTCAAAACATCATGGGTTAATATCGAATTCTTCTAACTCTCCTCGTGTTTAGATGAACAGGGAAAAAGTGCTCTATTATTTAATTCGTTACCAGTGCCTCGCTGTAAGTTTGACCCAATAACAGGTTTTAATGCTATCTGTTTCATTTACAGTAAATAATATACCATATATGCCGCCAAACGCCATCTGTAGTCCAAGACCAACAATGATCGAATTACCCAGGGTATTTGGTACCTCAGTATACCCCAGCTTCGTCATCCTCCATCGTTGCGGTGGAAGTTGCTCGTTGCAGGACGCCCAACACTGCGCTGTCACTGCGCAGGATGCCATCAATGTTGAAATTTTGGAAATAATCCACCAGCAGTGGTTTTTCAAGACCACGAAGTTATATAGCCACACCCAATGCAAATGCGATTGTGTCCAGACAGCCAACGACTGCGATCCGCGGAAACAGATTTGGAACAAAGACCATTGTAAATGCAACTGCATTGAGGATGGATCGCAATGTAACCCAGCAACTCAAAGCTGGGACTTCAAAACTTGTTCCTGCAACTGTGACACCGCTCCACAGATCTGTGCTCACAACAAAGAATGGGATCACGAAAACTGCGGCTGTCACTGTAAAAAGATACTCCAGGACCAATGCAAGGCCAATAACCAACCTATTGACCCAGCTAATTGCCAGTGCGTTGACGTAAACGCACTGTAACGTTTTGCAGTGACTTATTTGTGTCACGAAACGTGACTTGACGAGGGATTTTACGGCAGTATGACGTAAAGTCACGCAAGGACCGAACTATCAGAAATTAACTTATACAAGTGGGCTTTGGAAAATAAAATAATAAATAGTTATATTGTAGTAACAGACATTTTCATGTTGAAGTTTCGTACAAATGGCAAAATTGTGACAATTCACCAAGCAAATTTTTCGCTATACAAACAAATTAAATCAGGATAAGAAAATGTTATGACGACTAGTTTTGTTGACTACAAATCGACATGAAACCGGAACTGGGGCATTGAAAATGCAATTCCTTACACAAACCGCTAGCCATCCGCCATGTTGGCGCGGGGCGAAGAGCAAACAAGGTAAAATCGATAAAATTTCTAATAAGTTTTTCATAGTCACGGTAATTATGCTTTCTGAATTGTATATGGCAGCCTCGGAGGGGGGGGGGACTTCCATAAAAAAGACGAGGGTAATCGTGGGAAATTTTCAAAAGAGACGTACTAAGATGCTGCTTTGTGGGGGTGGCTTGAAATTGTTTTGCTCCTAAAAGGTACCAATTCTAAAACAACACATTTATCTTCTGTCACATTTTTTCGGCTCAACACGCTAAAAGGTACTCAGAATGCCAGAAATCCCATTTCCAAGGACCTCAATTTTAAAATCTTTCCGGGGGAGGATGCTCCCGGAAGCCCTTCTTTGAAATCCTGTATCCGCCCGAGAAATATGACGCAGCAGCCGCAGCGGCTAATTAGCATTACAACTCGAAAGCCATCATGGCCACTACATTCACCTAAGTGGATTCTAAAAACACCAACGTCAGCTGCTTAAGGTAATCGTCGGCCGAATCTGATTAATAGCATGGCGCGGAACCTTGTCGAAAAAAATTAGGCCCGAGGCCTTTTCGATCGTTTCCACCGGCACTTGAAACATATGCAGCGGCGTCGTCTCGTTGATTGGTTCGTTGGGAAGTATGTAGGACTGGAACGAAAAAAAAGACATGTAAACACGTGACCAGTGCGTGCTTAACATATATAATCGACATGTGCATTACCACAAGTGGCACGGTTAGCATTAAATAACATAGGGTGACGTGGATTTAGTGACCAGCGGTTAGGGTTAGGGTTAGGAGGTTTTGTGAGGATTATTATCATTGCGGGCGCAGAAAACTATTTCACCCCTGTGTTATATAATACTGACCAAGTGGCACAGGTCCAAGAAATTACCAACCGGAATGTTACGTAACACAGTGGGCTGATAAAAAGTCATCTTCGGAGACCCAGGGACAGCTAGTCGGGACAATATTTTTGGGCGAATATTTACATCAGCGGGAGTTCAAACGCTTGTGGAACTGGTTCAGTAAGAGTAAGTGCCTAGGGGCTCTCGCGCTCTTGTACACTTTTACCTCAAATATCGCGTAGTGACGACTAGCTGCCCTGGGTCTCCGTAGATGATGAAACGTCGAAGGTGTATAAAGTTTCGGGTGGAGCAGGTATTAGAGTGATGTTCACGTTTACAGTATGTAAATTCGCTGCATAAATATCCGCATGCGCGTCAGATCTGCTATTCCAGATCACTAGAACTGGTGCATTTTTCTGATTCATGATCTCAGGCAACCAAGAATTTGCGTACAGATTTGAAAAGAACTTCAAATTCTCCAATGTTGACGGCACAAGAATAAGTTCATCTACACTTCAATCCCAATTCCATCGCAGAGTGCAAACCGCGATGTACGTCAGACCAAAATGATCAAAATGTCAGCGATGCCGCTTAAAATAAAAACTGGTCCAAAAGCCTGGGGGGGGGGGGGGGGGGGTCGCTCATACCTATATAGCTTACATAGGATATTACACGCTGGCTAGAAGATATATATATTATGTTCGAGTGGCAAGAACAATATCTTGTTCTTGCCACAGATAATGACCAAGGGCAACCTTGCATACGGCTGACGCGCGGGAAATTTCAATTGACCAATCAGGATTCAGCTGGCGGGAAAAACGTAACTGTCCTGACGTCAATGTAAGCTAACAGGAAAGGAATTGAGAGCAGGCAACTTTTCTCACTGAGGCTCGTAGTTCGTCGACAGTCACCTCGTAAGATAATAGTTGTGTTATTTTGAACAAAATATGCTGTTCCTCGTAAAATGAAACCCGCAATTCTGAACTTAAATGTTAGAAGAGACCAATTCAACTTTAGCGTTGTCTATATTTTCATCAGCTGTGAAGAAAATGGTTATTTTCGTGTCGTTTCGGTAGGACAGCTCAGTTTTGTAAACTAGGATATCTAAAAGATAGTAATGCTGCGGCACATTCTGTCGATAGTAACATATTTTACGTAGTCATTAATCTATCTGCGCGTGCCAAGTCTCATTATAACCTTTATTTCTTAAAGTAGTGTCAAATTGTGGTGTGTAACTTAAAATCTGTCCTTGTATGCATTAACTTCATGCATCATGACGCATCGATGGTGAGGTGTGACAAGGAATCAAGACAATAAAGCACATACACATAGATGTATATCAGGTATATCTACCTCCCCTTTACCAGAACATCGAAAAGATGAAAATCGAAAGATCTCGCTTAAAAATTCTGCACTGGTACGTATTAAATGTCTCTAGAGTGTTGACAGTGTCCGGCGAAGACGCGCCCAGTCGCCGCATGTGTGAAAATGCTAAAACTTAACTGAGCCAGTAAATTCATGATTAGATGAAAAGGAATAGATCGTAGCATATATGAAATTAGTGTGTTCTACAGTCTCCGTTTGTTTTTATTATTCTACAAGTTTTAGTAACGACGATTTCTCGTCATCTGATTTAAGACTTCGACCACGGAGGCGAGACTGCTAAGAAATGACATACTAAGTTTAAAACTAGCAGTAATCAAAGATTATGAGAGTGCGTTCGACGCTGTAACGTTAATACAGATACCTTAAATGATTTCCCTAGCTGACTTTCAACCTCTGTCTGTTGCTAAAACCAACATTTTTTCATCAACAACCGGGGTTTTACAGAAAGATATTTCAGTGACAAAGTCCATGCCAATCTGATTGAAGAGGTTCCGGTACTGCCAAACTAGGTTGCGTGACGGCACCAGTTTCCGTAGACTCACAGAGGGTCCCCTATACCTCTTCTGAAAACAGCTTCACCTAAAAGTGATTGGCCTTTTCACGCATCACGAAAAATTCGAAAAACAGCTTCACGTTCACAGAGAAAAGCAAGCAATCACGTTTCACGTAAAAGTGCAAAGGCTAAATAATGTTTCACTTAAAATTACAAATCATATTCACGTTGCACAAACATATCTCCAAATACCATGACGGTCATTACAAAAATGTATTTAAACATTTCAGTGGCTTTCTCGTTCTCAATGTGTTTTTTTCTCGACTCTGTGAATAGATCGTAATACGATGAACATATTTTAGCTATTTTGTGGCTTATCAACTCTTATTTTCCTTTTCAATTTTTCCCTTCGCAAAGTTTAAATCGGAACTTGTTCTATCTCAGACTCGCGAGTGCGGTAGTTGAATTGTGAATGCAGCAACGGACACTGTACATTATAGTGGAGAGTACCTCAGTGTAAAAACCTTTGTTTTGTAGCTATTGTTAGGATTAGGGTCTATTATGTTGACTTCTTTGTATTCTTTGTTTTACGTCACTGGTGAGTGTCACAGGTTTTTACACCGAGGATGAGCCTTATGGTGTATACGACAAAAAGGAACAAGTCTTTTAAGAAAAACAGACGATTTTCACCCCGAGAAAACGCGCGGAAATGTCAAATCTCGAGGCCATCTGTAGCATGAATAGATGATATGCGCAGTGGCATGAGCAGACATTGCAAACTATAAATTTCGTCCAAAGTGTACCGAACGAGATTTTAGAAAGTTGTTTCCAGCCATCGGAAGTCATTTTTCTTTGTTTGTCTACGAAATAATACTTAGTGACATTCAGTTAAGTGTTATGCACAATGAGTTGGTCACTTTTTATTTTCAAAACGTCACAACAACAGTACCTTTAAAACCTTAAATTTTGCCTACTTATTTCCAAAAGCTCACATGTAAAACATGTTGAAGTGAACTGTACTTGGCAATCGGTCTTTCTACACCTTTACTCTAGGGAAAAAACTTCATTTTGAGCTCTGCAAACAGGTTACTCACTTTTCAAAGTCAACTCTTGCACGCCACCTCACTTTCTCTTGTCTACACTGAGTCGAGTCACGGAGTACTGTTGCATTTACTGCCAGCGTGCTATGACGTCACTTTTGTGAAAAAGTACCATAAATCTCGTATTGAAAAATATTTTGCTGGTTTTCGTAGTTGATACTTTGAGGAAATTGAAGTAACACTGTCTTCCTTTTGTCGCTGAGTAAAGAACGATGATGACCCGGTACTGAGTAAGAGCCGACGTCACAACCCAAAGAATATGCCGCATCAGTATCTTCTTACTCAATGTGACGTGCTGTAATAATTGTTTAAGATTGACTTAAATACCAAATTTGTAGTTTAAATTCTTCTTGAACCTATTCCGGCCATAAATTTAAAAGTAGCCTAACTTTCGTCCGTCATTTTGTGAAGTGCAAATAAAATCACGTGAACAGAGCGCGCGTTTTGATTGGTTGACTGTTAGCAACACGTTTGCCAATCATTCACACGTCAGATACGAGTTTACCAGGCAAGTTCTATTTTCCGCCAACAGTTTGCCAACGTGTTTGCCGACTGTTTTTTGGCCGTTCACACACACCAACTTGAGTTTACGAACACGAGTTTGCAAACTTAAGTTTTCCGTGTGAAGTCCGCTTATCACCACAATCCCACAGACCGTTACTTCACGATGGTATTGTAAACTTGGGAATTTTCACCAACTAGATACAGAAGAGAATCTAACCTGCAGCTCTAACTGGTTATTCTCTGTCTCGCCCAAGATCACTTTGAAGTAATGTGTGGGAACAGCTATGCGATTCTGCCCAATCAACTAACATGTAATATTGCAAACAAAGAAAATGGAACATTAGTGATAATAATGTAAGTAGGTCCCTGCGCGTGCTCTAATTGGACAAAAACCCATGTTTTATCGGAGTATAAGACATAGAAAAACGTGTCTATTATTATTAACAATTATCATACAAGAAGCATAGAAGCACTTATTCTAGTATATAGTTATGGTAATAATGATAATATTACGACTAATAATAATAATAGTAATACTGATGATAATGATGATGATGTAACTAATTAAGATAGTGCTATTTCCTTTACCTCATTAGCGCTTTACAATGATTACAGCCCAAAAGCGACTAGAATACTGTTATTAATAAACTATGTTAATCAAGAGAGTAAAGAGACTTCAATATAGTCATCTTTTCACATTGTAACACATCGAAGAGTAGTTCCTTTATTTTATTTTGGAATTTAAAGTTACCGGTAATTAGTAATTTCACTGAATATGGGATGGAATTCAAGACTGAGACAACAATTCTCCTGAAGGACGTTTTCATCTTCCCTGTTCTTGAAACTACTCATAATGGTACATAATAATAATGATAATGATAACGATAACAATAACGATAATGATACTGATACTGATGACACTGATAGTAATACTGATAATGATACCGATACTCATAATGACAATGATAAATAAACATATTTATGCAGGTTGACCATTTTAGTTATAAAAACACCTATCAACTTGGGTCATGTGTTGTACAAAGTTATGAGTCGTACGCAAAAACAAGAGAAAGTCGGGAAACAGGGTCAGGTTCCTTTTTTGTCTTCACAAAATAACTCAAAAAGCTGAGTGGATTGTTCAGCCATTACTGATGAAGAGGATATTTTACTGTGTTTCAGATGATTCAATTTTTCACTTCTACTCGCGTAAAAAAAACAAAAAAAAAATAACCAATAGTAATTTTTTTAAGACTAACCTTGTATTTCACATAAAGTTGATTGTCAGCTTCCAGCCTGTTGAAAAAAAGCACAACCTCAAACAAAAACTGACCATGAAAGTGACGCCTTCCAAACAGGCCTAAAAAAATCACTCCACAATGGTCACCTTGGGCACAGAGAAAAGTGGCCAATTTTGTAAACAGGTGACTGTTACCGGGATGAGGAGGAAGGAGTGTATTATGACAACTTTTTTTCGGGGCATGCAACATTTTTATATAACAAATGCTTATAGTGGCATAAATTAAAAATATGTAACACAATATAATACCGGTAACTTAACAGTGTCAGAGACCAACAACATGCGGTACAGATCGAGTTTCATCACCTTTTGCAATAAAAAAAATAGTGTTTTTATTTCTAGTCATTGTTGAGACATTATTTCGGCAGTTGGGACGCGGTTTAGTGGCCATTGCCATTGTGAAGAAGTGACCATTGTAGAAAGGTTAAAAGAGCACAGTCACGATTGAATGGTTTGAAAAGTTTAGCCTAAATTTTTCAATTTCGTTTTTTGTAATCCGAGTCAATCCTCTCCATCCTTAACCATCCTTGTTCCTTTATGGTTTATTATTATCTCTTTGGTATTTCTCTATCTTTGTAAAGTATTATTTTCAGGTTTCCTTCAATTAAATGGTAATTTTGTTGATGGTAAAAACAATTCAAAATACCATGACCAGTCCTTTAAAATAAGAGTCAAATTTATGAACCCTCTGCCAGGACCAAAAAAGGGCCATTGTAGGGAGGGGGCCGCTAGTAGAGGTTCGACTGGGTATATATTTCGAGTATAAAATATAAACATAACCAACAGAAATCAAGCATAGAGTACTACGTAACCCTAACTAGAACGACAGACGAAACTGATGCTACAGAATTTTAGCTGTGCATAGTGCGAGATATATTCATACTGTGGAAATATTCCTTGTGTCCTTTTTTCTAAGTTTATCCCTAACCCCACTTCACAAACATGCATAAAAAAAGATCACATCAATATTTCCCAGTTTGCCATTAAGAAGTTACCCTTGTATACCTTAGGCCCTGATTGTTCAAAGGCTGGATAACTCTATCCACCGGATAAATCACTATCCAGTGGATAAGTGTTGACAAACCACACTATCCACTGGATAGTGATTTATCCAGTGGATAGCGCTATCCACCTTTGGAACAACCCGGGCCAGAAATGCAGTCCCTGACCCCAATATGGAAGGAAATGTGGAAGGGAAGACTTACTGATTTTTTTTCTCTTTTTCTTTTTTGAACTTACTTTGGTAAGAAGAGAGGGCCTGTGATAACATAAACATTCTTGTATAACTTAGTCAGATGGCGTGAATATTTTTCAAGGTGTTCCCAAGCATCACGGTTAAATCCTGAGCCTGCCTTGAGAAAAGAAATTGTGTCAAAGATTAAACACCTTTTTAAAAGACTTTGATGTGAAGTACATTAATTGAGAATTTATCAGTTGTATTCCTTCAGATAGAGTTTTTAGGATTCAAAACACTGTTAATGTGTAATGTAATGTAAATCTTTATTTAGACACAGAGAATCATCGGTTAAGTTAATAATTGAAAATTAAAACTTGTACAACTGCTCAATTACATGATTGCCATGTGGGAATCCGGGAAGCTGTGGGAATAACGTTGAAACAGCACACAAATATGAAATCTGAAAATACATGGGCAACCAAGATGGTGCAGTGGTGATTGACCCTTTAATCCCTAAGAGTGCCAATTGGCACACGTCATAACTTTGTGAATTCAATAGATTTCTGTGAAGCTTTGCCACTAAAATTTTCTTGTGAAAATCTGCTCATTGAAGTCATAACATTGTGCCCCCTCCTATCAAAGACATTGTTGACCATCCCCTCAAGTTTTTAGCTTTTTTTTCGGATGCAAATAGAGTGCAAAACCTGTTTCACATGAAGCTATATACTGAGCTGCTAAATAAGCTACAGTTTAGAGGTATATCCAACAAAGTACAAGGTTGATACATTTTTGAAAAGCATCATTTTTGTATTCTAAAGCAACTGGTCTCTCAAAATGAGTACCTCTTTCATAGCTGCTGTCAATTCTCAAATAAGCTGATCAGTGGCTATCAAATGGTATATTGTGCACAGGCAGAGTGTACATGTATTTATTTACCAATTTGGGAAAAATTGCTATTCTGTCTTAGGGAGTTAAGCCCTTGCCTCTCACCAATTTGGCCCAGGATTGATTCCGGTGCCATATCTGGGTTGAGTTTGTTGTTGGTTCTCGCCTTGTTTCGAGTTCTTTTCTCCAGGAAAACCATGGAAACTACATGTATGGAACTGGAAATTATGCTGTATATAGTTATGCAACACTCTCTTATGGTACACCATGGAACATCTCGCAAATCACTTGAATGTGTTTTATTGTTATACACAAGAGCTTTTAGGGGAGTGTGTGTATAGCAAAAAAATTCAAGACAAGTGGTATACTCCATGGTATACCACAAAAGTGCGTTGCATAACAATTTTATACCATGTCACATTCAATACAGTTGTCAATACAATCAATGCGATATATGAGCGGCACATGATGGGAAGGTTGGGTGTAATGCTGTCTGTCAAACATAAAATGGCTTTCCTGTATTCTGATTGGCTGTATCTTCTATGGCATGGTATAAAATGTGATATCAGAAAGCTGACCCAACATCAAAGCTGGTTATGATTCCCTTTAGTAATTTGTAGATATTGTCTTATAGCTGAATCAGTGTCCTGATGATTTATCTTCGCTCACCAACTTGTGGACTCATGTTACTTAGGAAGAACGTGGCACACATCGAGTTCTGGGAGGACCTGTGATTGGCTGCGGCAGCAAGGTGTCCCCTGTCATATCCACTCTTCCTGAAAATAGCCAAAACCAAATTAAGTACAATAAAAAAATAAAAATGACTAATTTTCACTCTGAAAGTACAATGGCAGTGTTTATCTAATTACCACAAACCTGTAGTCATCATTTGTTGTTGCAAACAAGGGATGAACTGAGGGATCACCCACAAACTCACAACGTCCTCTATCGAGATCTCTGTTGTACACATTTCTAGCTGTTAAGTGCTGAAATCAAGGTGTATGAAAAAAAAAAACATTGCTTAGAGGTGTAACTTGGGTTTAATCTGCCCAACAACACAACTCAAAATATTTTAATTACCAGCACTATCTTTTCAGACGTTTTAGCAGTAGGGCAACTGGTTTCTACTGAATGGGCAAATTTTTTTAAACTGAATGGTCAAAACCAGGGGGGCAAACATGAAAATTGTCCTCAAAGCTAGTTTCAAAGTACAGCCTTAATTTTGCTAAATGCTGCTGGAGAACCTAGTTAACCATATTATACACGTCTAATAATGATTATTATTTATACTGTTCTGTGAAGGGGCACATTAAAGATGATTAGGAAAAGTGAATAATCCTAAGGTGTATGTGATTTCTGTTATATGTTGTCAATGATACATTACGTGACTAAGTAACTGACTTTGTGTCTGTTAAACTTCTTACCAAATAACAAGTAACTTACGGTTTACAGCTGATGGTTTTAAGCTCGATTATCAGCCGCTGTTTGGGAAAGGAGCCTGTGCTCCTCCCCTGAACTCATGGCTGAACTCGTGGACCTTAGTATTGTGAATTTCGACCAATAATCCACAATTGAGCAGGCTGCATAAATTATCTTTCTCGCAGTAGCAAAGAAGTTATGCAATATGAAGAGCAATCGCATCAGCGGGACATGTACCCTTTATACCCTCAACTGATGAAATAATGCCTGATCTATTCCATAGCGGCATATACAACACACAAAATAGTCAACAGTATTTATGCGTGAGAATCTATATTTGAGTCATGTGGTGCCAGAATGTCAGATAATGAAGAAAGTTAACAGAGAGGGATAAACGCAAACATCGATCTCAAGAAAAAAATACTCAAGCAAATTGATGTGTACGGTAGTCTTCTTGAAGGAAGGCAACACCAGTTTCTGGCGAAGCCAGACAAAATTAAGTTTTTAAATGAACCAGAGCAAACTGACCTAGCAAAACAAAAACACGATGCACACCAACACGTGTGACTTTTGACATGTCATTGGCCACACCACAGTCAAACAGCTTCGCTCTATAATACCCTTCCATAACAATAGTGTGAAGCAAAATAGGTTGGATGGCCAAAATTAAAAGAAGAGGTGGCGAAAACGGCACATTCACAAATGTTACGAGCCATAGGCATCATGTGGGCCTACCAATGATTGTCATCAGATGACAGGTCTGGCCACCTGAAGTGCCGCAAGAATTTTAATTACAAATTTACGTTACGGACATCATTTGCCACTAACACGTCCAGCCGTTCTTTTCAGGGAGGGTAGACCAGACACGAGAAAGCGGAGGAAATCGAGCCTAATGATGGCAAGAAAGTTTTGGTTTAGAGTTTTAAAACCAGTTTGATATGTGTGTGTACTTGTGTGTGTGTACTTGTGTGTGTTTCTTTGCCTTATATTATTTTCAGAATGAGAATCGGAAAACTGCAAAATACCACAATTTCTTACTTAAATGCCCGCAACAATGATTCCCAGCATTTATTTGACACTAACAGTTTATTTAAGCCTTGTTTTCATTATGCAGGGAAAATTATTCATTAGCTAATCATACCTATAATTTATTGATGACAAAAGTACTGACAAAGACATTTGACTTTTTCAGAGTACTTATCTACTGCTTTGATTGTAATCATGCCCAGTTTGTCCCAGTCACCACCCCCACATCACGCCCCAATCATTGCAGAACTCAGATCCTGCCAAAACCTTAACAACATTGAAAAAAGGAATGGGGAGAACCTTATTTCTCGAGCAACAACGTCACGAGGGCAAGCGTGAGCAAGGACTTTTGAAAAGTCTAGGGAGAGAATTGATAATCAAGAATTCCAAATTTATTTGGCGAATGACAAACAAGATAATTTGGTTTTATCAACTGAGTTAATAATGTGAATTGGCCACCATAAAGAGATTCGGAAGCTGATGTTTCGAGCGCTAGCCCTTCGTCGGAGTGAATTGAATTTACAACCCTGCCTTGGAGATCAACAAAATGTGATATTTGTTTTGGGACTAACAGCTAGTGCTGAATTAGAAAAAATATAGTAACAAACAAACTGATATCAGAAAAATCAAACAACAAATAACTAATAATAAATTATTATTTACTCAATGTACTTGTTAATTAATCAAGATCTGTTAATAGAAAAACATAATATGTTTTTCTATTATTATAAGACAACCAGAAGTATCATGAACAATGGCTAACACAGAAAGAAGTTTCATTATCCAAAGCATTACCTCTGCCACCCAGTTTGCGAGTCTTAAACGGCGGTTGTACGAAAGAACATAATCATCTTTGGCCTTGACGTTGTCAAAACCTATGGAAGATTGACATTTTTTTTATAGAAAGCTTTACCTATAAACTGAAGACAGACAACTGTTGTGTAGCAGTAATCAGTCATCAAGTAAAAATATAATTATGTTAAATAATAAAATCTTTATTTTCCCAAAGGGGCATTTTACAAAGCCATTAAAATTACAAAGCAAATTATGAAAAAACCTTTTACAGCAAAAACCAAAGCAATCACTTAAGCCATGCAATCGCAAGGGACAAAGATAATTACACAAAATTCGAACTAAATGCATGTAACTATATATAGGAAAGTGCGTGTGAGTCATTATTGGCTTCGGTTTTACTTTTGATTGGCAGCATTAAAATAGTGTTGCAGGTTTCTTTTTTTGGAGCTAAGCACTTTGCATACTTAAGCAAAACTATTAATTACTTGCGCAAAAACCGCTCTAACATGAACCAATAGGACTACACTATAATTACTGCTGCTAATTGTCTTTTGATCGCTGACAATAATCCATAGCAAAGATAATAGAAATCTCAAGGTCTGAAAAGGTTAAAGAGGATGACAAAAGCCAACATTTCTGAAACAAAATATGAAGCTGAACTGTTGAGGGTTTCCCTAGGGGAGGGGTAGTTCGAACAAACAATCTTCCACAAAAGGGGTATGGACATTTTCTAAAACAAAAAAGTCACAATAAAAGATTTCAATGCCCAAAGCATTTACTCACTAGTAAAAGAATCTTGCACCACTTACTCATCCCAAAAGCAATATTATTATGGCATGATGGCAAACATTTCCTTATACTTCAAACAATGGTTACGTATATCTTATTAACCAAGCACGGGGGCCGTACTGGGAGAATATCGGCCAAGGTCTTGATAGTACGGACAGAGAGCAGCGAGGTCTGCACAAAAAAGACCGAGGGCCGATATTTTCCCAGTACGGTCCCGAGCAAGCTTGGTTAATAAGAGATTTATTATACGACTGCTTGAAGAAAGCTTTGAAGGTTTTTCACGAGTGCTGGATCATTTGGGACAATGCCTGGTCCAATACTTAGAGAATATTGGACCAGCAATAGAGCATTTTGATTGGTTGATTTTAGTTATTGGCCCTCTGAATGCCTGGGTCGTGTAATAAAATAATGTATTCACTTTCACTGAGAGTTTTTTTTTCACAATTTTGTCCTTATGGTCACTGTGATTATATGAAGTGATTACTTTGACTTCGATTTTGGTTTCAAAAGCCCCCCTATCTTACCAACAATTTAATAGACACTCTTTAGTGATCAATAAATGAATAAAAATTGCACATATAAATATTATTATATCTCAACTACCAGGAAATCCAAATCTCATTATTTCTGATAATCTGGTTCCTGGACCATCAACAACATCTTGCTTTGGTTTTGCATGCACTGCAGAAAGTATACCATGTTGAAGCCTCTTTCTGTGAAACAAAATAAAAATTACAACTATTAAAAGATGGGTAATAAATAACCCTGAAAGGTGGACCAATTTTTTGAACTTTTTCTGGTTGGGCTGAACCAATCCATTCAGTTTTAGACCGAAATTTTGTTTGAATTAATTATCCCCATTATATATCGTAGCATATTTTTTTGGTTCAATACCCTAAAAGGTAAAAACAAAACCTCTAACCATGGACCTTTGAGGCTGAACAAGGTATGTGGTTGACTGGTAACTCCGGGCCTTTTTAAACGGGAGTACCCCCCCCCCCCCACCAATCCCCCCGTCTCCAGCCCCCATCCTGTGAGTGGGAATTTGATTGTAAGTCTGCAAAAATTATATAATTTACAGAATTTGTCATATGAAAGTGAAAACTGTTTCTGAAAAAAAAACATATTATTTTAAAGAAAAACAAGGGTTGCAGTTCAATTGATAAGAGTGTTTCAAATTAACTTAAGTTTAAATTTTGACTAGTAACAAAATGATTTGTGATCGACACTCTACAAACTATGAAAAAACGCACTGCGAAGATTTTTACCTTTCAAAAAGGACGCCAAGGGTTCCTCCAATCCCGAGAGCTACGACTGAAACCACAGGAACGGCTAGACGATGCATCGACGTTCTCAAAAATACATCAAAATGATTTAAAAATGATTTCATTTTGCTTTCATTTTTCATTTTTCATTTTGCTTTCATTTTTCGCCTGTTCCGTCTATGGTCTAGACCTACGAATCAGTCAACGATGGCGTCGCATAGCGGTATAATTTGAAGAGTGTGCGCAGATTGCGATAAATTTCAAAATGGCGGACGGAAACGATGAAGACATGCTAAAGTTTACGTTAGTTCATGGTAAGAAAAGTTTGTTATTCGTACCCTGATTTCCCCATCACGTAATACCTGATCAAAATAGAACTTGTATATCACGGTTTTCGGCGCGATCTTGACGGCAAGGGTTTTTTGCAGAACGCAGAACGCAGCACACAGAGAGCCGAACGCACTGTTTGGTTGCGGTTAGTTTCACTTAAGCTTAATATACTTGCTTGCGGTTAGCTTTTATTTGTTAGACCGGGCGATATACAATATAATTCTGTCCTTAACAAACAAAAACTAACCGCAAGCAAACATCAGTGAAACTACTAAACCGCAAGCAAACAGTGTATTCAGCATTCGGCGTTCTGCAAAATACCCGGCCTTCCGCATGCCGGCGGCTAAACTTCAGGGCCCGGTTGTTCAAAACCCCGATTAAACTAACCTTCGATTAAGCCTAATCGTCGATTAAAACCACTAACACTGGGTTAGCTAATCGAAGGAATTGAGAACGTTGTTCAAAGCGCGATTAGAGGGCAGATTAGTTAATCGTTGATTAACGGCCAGTACGTGGTGTAAAAACCACGTATATCAGGCGCGATCCATTCGACAAAAATTTCTGGAAATTTCGATTTAAAACTGAATGGGTCGGTTTGGTCCAACCGGAAAAGTTTCGAAAAAATCAGTCCACCTTTCGAGGTGGACCACTTTTCTCAGTTGGACCAGTCCGATCAATATGGACCGTTCCATTTGACCATTCCGACCCATTCTCAATCCCAGGACCTTGCTGTGGTATCTTCCATGTACAAAATGGAGGAAAATGCTTATCACTGCAATTTTATGGATTGTTAACAGCCGATCTATCGCTGTTACTCGTACATCCATGTACAGTTACCACAGGTCTGTAGCTGCTTTGCATGCAAAGTGTATGTTTTGGTTGCTGACTGCTCTTAAAGATTATTTATTTGCCAAGAGAATTTGGAATGTTCTTTTCGTCATTCGATTTAAACGTAGTTCTTGAAGTCATATAACTTTAAACATAACATAACATAACATAACATAACATAACATATAACTTTTAACATAACATAACTTGCAAATATCTGGGAACGGTCTGCTCAAAACAACCCGTCATACTAGTTAAATTCCTATGAATGAAGCAGCGCACACAATATCATTGAGATCACGGTCAAAATCGTCATCTAGCTAACACAAGCAACACCTTCATTTTAAATGAGCGCGGAACTCGAGTGGAATGGACTGAGACCATTCGGACTTGTCGCAATCAATTCAACACCAAGAAATTTTCGAACCTCAGACAGAAATTTTGGTCAAATGGATTGCGCCCATTGTCTCGCAAATTGACAATTAGTATGCCATAATACAGTTTCCCGCGAGTAAGCACTGTGATTGTTTCCAATACTGGATTGCCAGTGAAACGGTGGACTTGTCTACCACAGTTGTATCGCCGACAACTTGCAGTAAGCCACCACTCGCATAAAATTGTAGTGCTAGATCAGCACTTGGCCGATTGGTTTCAGAGCGTAATAACAGTAATTCGTTTTTCTCTGTAATTCTGCCTCTATGAGGTTTGCATTCTATTCAATTGAGGCTCTGCCAAATCTGTAGTGAGTGTGAAGCTTTTGATTGCTGTAACTTAGTATGTTGTCGTTATATAGATAAATTCATGCTCGTCTTTGTCTCACGCAAGGAAGGCCAAACAACAATTTGGCCGTTTTATTTAAACATTAATTGGCCGATTAGCGATTTAATCTTCCTTCGGATGTGTATTAAATTTAACCCGCTGATAAGTGTCAGATTAAGGTTAATTGGGCTTTGAGCAACGCAATCTAATCGCAGATTAAATTTTAATCATGGGTTAGCATATTTAATCGGGGATTAATGCTAAATATTATCAGGGTTTTGAACAACTGGGCCCAGAATACCCGGCCAATAATAATATGTGTTTTCAAATGCTGCTACCACAGCCCCACAGTCGTCATAATTGACATAATAACTGTCTATAAAAACCACCAATGTACCTTGTTCTTTCATCCACTGCTAGATTGCCCACTGCGGTAGCACTTAATTTTAGAGCTTACTTCATAATTTATTCACTGACTGCAGGACTGCAGGAGCACTTCAATCAGTTTAACACTTAGTTTAATACTTACTTATCAACTGCGGGACTGTGGACCATTGTAGCACTTTAGTTTAACACTTAGTTAAATAATATTAATTTTATTCATCAACAACAGGACTGCGGACCACAGTAGCACTCTAGTTTAGAGCTTACTTCATTACTAATTCACTGACTACAGGATTGTGGACCACGGTAGCACTTCTGTTAAATACTTAAATAAAGTAAATACATACAAACTTGTTAGCCGACTGCAGGCCGCAGACCATGAGAGCAGTAGATTTAAGGTAAAAGAACCCACCATAGATTTCTGATGAAACTTGGTATGGTGTCATTACAGTACAAGGAGATGTTAAAAACGTAATAAAAAGAGGGGGTCACTGTGCTTGTTTTCATGCCACGATGCTGACAAATATGGTTATTTAGGTGACGTTTGCTTATCTCAGTGCACAACAAATAAGCTTGATTATTTTTCAATGCAGCCTGTTATATCATACAGAGTTCGACTTTCTTTAATTGCTTATTCATCTACCTCCAAGAAAAAATGGCTTCAAATACCCTGCTTTATTAATTGATATTTTATCTTTAAAAGAAACATAATTTGGACTTATTCTATTGGGCCCATTACGTCTCTATCTGTAGCATTTATTTCATTTGCCAAAAAAGTAGCCATAGATTTCTGCCAAATTTTTTCTCATTTATTGCGGATATTGTTCTCATTGAATTTATAAAATAAAAAGTGGGGTCACCGTGCTCGTTTAAGAAAAAAGAGCTTTTATCTCACTATCGAGCTTAGTTTGAGGCAAATCTCTTATGCTTTTTACATGCACGCACTCATGTGCACGCACTGATGATGCAAAAATCATGTGCAATGCAAAACTTGGGAATCACCTTAAGGAGAGCATGGGTGGCCGGGTATTCTGAAGTTGCTTCTGCTGCCATTTTGACGAGCAGGCAAAGTGATCAGAAAATACAGTGTTTGCATGGGAATCCGATGGCAAATAAATTTTCCAAAATTGAATTTTATACAATTTGTGAATCAAAATGTTAAAATTTAAGGTTGATGATTCTACTCACCAAGTGTGAAGGATGTAGCTTGGCTAGAAGTTGCTCAGCTAAATTTTCAAATTTTCCATACATTTGTCTGTAATGATTTTTCCCACAAACCGTGTCCAGACGTCCGTCTACCCAGCCAAATTTACAGACAATATTAGAAAAATTAACTGAGCATCTTCTAGCCAAGCTACATGTTTCAAACTTGCTGAGTACAATCTTCTCCCTAGTATTTTAATGTTTTGATTCACATATTGTGCAAAATTCAGTTTTTGGAAAAGTTATTGGCCATCGGATTCCCACACAAACACCCTAATTTCTGATTGCTTTGCCTACCTGTCAAGATGGTGTCAAAAACTATTGGATCATTTTTTGGTCCTTTTATGCTGCTCTTAGGTGCAAAGAAGTACCCAGTTGAGCTGCCAATGGAGGGCAGTGGTGGTGAGGGACCCACTGTTGAAGATTTGGCAAATCTTGCAGCTCAGCTGACTGAGGTTCCACGTGGATCACAGAGACTAATTTTCAAAGGTATTGTTTATGTACTTTAAAAAATAGCCCTAAGAAAATACATGCATTGATTGGTTAAAAATCATGTTTCAATAACTCAATAGAAACACAGAACTAGCATGAGCTGTTGATGTAATGATTGCATGAGCAAAGAGAATTTACATTAATTGAGTTTTCTAAAACAAATGGAAAACATGTTCTCCTTGTTTCTATCGAGTTATAGTAACAGTCATGAAAGTTTGGGTGAACTCAAATTAGTTGTGGAAACACTCACCTATGGCTCATGTTCCCACAACATTTCTCACTCTCCCAAACTTTCACTTGTGTTTATATAACTTGATAGAAACCCAGTACTGTACATGTTTTCTATTTCTTTAATGTAATATTAATGTCACAGTTCTTCGGGTATTAGTAATAGCGACCTAAATAACAAGACAACAGACGACAATGTTTGGCGTAATGGGGGAAACACCACTCTGCAATCGGCGTGTCAGACGACTTCATAGCGTGACTAAAAGCCTAAACTTATCTCCCCAGTGCTCTTAAAGACCTGTGCTGGATCGGACAAATTGTAGGCCGGTACAAAGGTAAATCAACGCAATCTAAAAGCCTAACTCTCCACGGCACTATGAGCTGGACCTCCAGCCAGCATCGTGCTACATAATGGAACGAGTGTAGGCAGTGAAAACAAGCTCAATCCTCCTTATCTCCCCAGCAGTACGAGCCGACTCCGCCAGCAAGTGCTGGATCGGACAAGAATAAAGGCAGATAAAGAGCGTAACATAGCATAGCTTGAAAAAACAAAGCTTGGGGAAGTCACTGCAAGACTTAACCAAAAGCGATTACTGAGAGGTGAACCCAAATTTATTAAAAAATGCAACAACAACCTCCAAAGGGAGGGTAGGGTGGGAATAAAAATGTTTCTAACGTAAAGGCACTCCTTTCAGTAGCTAAAGAGCTTAGAGAATGGCACTTTGGACCATGCAAGCACTTTATACATAGACAGATGACTAGAACTAAACCAATGGCGATTAGTGTACCATCATGTACAAAAGCTTGTTCAATGCTTTAGCGAGACATGAATAGGGCGAGTTGTTACTTTTAGCCATACAAAACAAATGGTATATATGTAGCCGCCAGTATTGCAACATGGACACAGAAATACTATTGTATTTACCAAAGTATAAAAGGTACATTCATGTCTCGAAGGCCAGGGAGTATGAATGTACATTCATGTCTTGTATGCATTACGCAATGTAAACAAACTAACATGACAGTAGAACTTTTTAAGGCTTGACACGTCACGCTCCATTAACTGCATTTTACAATGCTGTTGTAAAACTCTATTTTTGTCTCATTGTACATAAAAAATAAGCCTGTAAGCCTGCATGTGGCCAGTCAGCCTAATTCAACTTTCAACTTTATTGCTTCCATCTCAAATTATTTATTGTTATTATTATTATTATTATTATTAATTTTAATATTATTAATTATTATTATTGTTTAGTACAATGTTTTAAGGTAAGTTTTCTTTGTTTTAGGGCAGTCTTTAACAGAATTTCCTCAGCCATTAAAATCTTTTGGAGTGAAGACAGGAAGTAGGGTAATGTTAATTGGAAAAAAGGTCAGATTTCCATACATTTACCTGCATTTGAGAACCGTAATGATTCTTCATTTTATTTATTATATTTACGTGTAGTTTCTCCATAATTTTTTATTTAAGTTTAAAAGAATACAGCACACAGTGTTCAATTAAACACTCCCTAATTAAACACTCCCTACAAAGGCAGATGGTACCATGGCTTAATGGGTAGGATACTCTGGATCATACAGTCCAGGTTCCAGGCCTGACTAGGGACATTGTGTTGTGTTCTTGGGCAAGATGCTTGACTCTAACAGTACCTCAGTCTCCATTCCCTTCTCCCTCCAGTGAGTGCCAGCGAATTAATGCTGGGGTAATCCTTTGATGGACTATCATCACATCCAGGGAGGAATAGAAAGAGTCACTTTGTACCACAAGAACCAGGATAAACTGTAATGCCTTTGACCACTTGGTCTGCTGCAGACTTTGCAGCAGACATTACAGCTTTGCAGTAATAAGTTGCATTTATAACACAGAAATATCAATCAAACTATTCTAATAGATCCAGGGTTATAGCTAAGGATTTCAAAATAGTCTGGTCACTAAGATTTTTATCAAGTTGGTCACATTTTTCGCAAGAGGAACAAAATTTTCATCCCCAATCTTTTGCACTACTGAATGCTTCATGTTTACAGGATGGTGGGTGCATTACATGGAACGACAACATGCAAAAAGAATTCTCAAAATAGGATTTTATTTCAATTACTTTACTTGTTATAGTGGCAAGGTAGTCAGGATTATGAACTTTATACTGTATAAATTAATGAATGATTAAATTAATTTCTACAGTACAAAGTTCATTATTTATTCAAAACTTTTCATTTACATAGTTCATGATGTTTCAGTTATGGGTTTATTGTACATACAGTGTACTTAACCTAAAAACTGTTTGTTGTCCTTTACCAAGTGATTGCCTGTCAAAATCCAGTCACTGATGACCTCTTTCTCAGCCAATGGCGGCAGCAACCACTTGGTGACAACCCTGTAGTTCAGCAACATGATAGATCTTTTTAGAATATGATAGATCATTGTCATTCTTCTGTTTTTGAACCATAAAAGTGGCATGTCCAGTCATTTTTAAGAAATGCTGTTCCCAAGTATTTAGAAGTTGCCAAGTGAATATATTTTTTCTGTCATTTTGATGTTATTTTTTATTTATCTTTTTGCAGTTTGATCCTTTAAATGATGAAAACATGAAAGCAATTCTGGCAGCTGAAAAGAAGGTGGACGATATTGAGAAAAGACTCACAGAAAATCTAGAAGAACTCCAAGGAATAGAAAAGGTCAAATACTGAATATACTTGTGATAAAATTACTATCAAATGAAATAGATGTTATTATTTTTTATTAATATTTAATAACTTATAATTTCTTTAATAGTTTAATTAATGCTTTCACTAAAATGAGGACAAGTTGTGGAACCCCTGTACCTGGTTGTTATTATCTTCCCATCACCTTCAAGACATAACATTATTTTGTCAGAGATTAACATCAGTACTGAATGCATCAATATGTACTGAAGATGGCAGCCTGGGATCTCTAGGGGCCCATTGTTGCCAGCCCACTCCCAGGCAAGAAACCACTTGAACCACAGCTGGCAAATCCAGCAACCAGACCCTCCACGTGGAAATAGGGCTGGGGGTGGGGTGGGAGTGGAGAACATGCAGCAAATAACCAGAAGCTGCACAGAAATTTGTTACACTACACAGCTCATGTCGGGAATGTCTTTAAAAAGAAATGAATGTTATTTGTATTGGAAAAGACTCCCCACATGAGTACAAATATGGCCTATTCTCCAAGTTTCAGTATTTAGAATTATGCCTTGTTCTGTTTTATATGTGTATGTTACAGGGATTTCTTCAACCTGAACTGGTAACCCAGGCACTGGATAAGCTATTAAGAAAAATACAAGGAGTCAGTGAGGACTTTATGAAAACTCTTGAGAGCTTGGATGCTTTAGTAAGTTGAATCTTCAGAGGAATTGTTGATAATGTGGCAGACAATAACAATCACTTATTCACCTTGAGTTCACACTGTTCCTCTTTAAGTCAAGTGGCACATAACGCTTCAGAGTTTCCGTATTCTATTGCTGTTTTGCAAAGGGATGGGTTATTAGCCCATCCCTCACCCCCCCCCCCCCCCCCTTGCCAAACCAGGAGCTGCTCTTCATCAGGTCTCTACCCCTTGACTTCAGACTGTAATCTGACAAGGTTAGATCTGCTAGGGACGGATTTCCCAGCCAGCATAGCTCTCAGATGTTTCATTAACATTTCCCATGCTCATTAATAATTCATCAAGTTTAAACAAAGGAAATCATAAGCGTGAAGGAGATTGCGTACCCGGTCTCAATTAGCATAGATTTTGACGAATTTTGTTCTCCGTTTACTCCTTAGTTTTTGTTTTGATTGAGAAGATATATCAAACACTCGAGATAGTGTTTCATCGGCTATCCAAACACCTCGAATTTCGTCAAAAATACTCCGCTGCGCGTCGTATTTTCAACTTTCTTCTCGGTGTTTGAATATCCCGATGAAACACTGTCGCTCGTGTTTGTTATATTACTTCCAACTTAAGGACAGTCAACTGGTTTTTACAGGTGGCTAACACAAGCTGAACTTCTTTATAAGAAAAACTTGGCTCTTGAAGGTCAAAACAGGCAGACAAAAACACTCACACAGCTTGTCAATTTGGATAGTCCCAGCCCTTAACGAAACCCCTGAGCTCTTAGGGCCAGTAAAACACTCAAGCTGTATCACCATGAGAACTTATGCAGACCAAGGTGAACAATCACTCAGTTCAGTAATCAATATTATTCTTATGCAAGGCACTGGTGGTGTACTTTGATCTATGTGATTGGGCACAAGCTACAAAGTGCTCAGAGTTGTTTGTTGTTGGCTATGTTAACACAACCAAGAGAAATGGGCAAAAAAAGGCATTTAGGGTTCATCTCTAAACACTAATTAAACAGTTTCTTCAATAGTCAGGCTATGCTTCAATAACAGTACAATTCTTCATGAAAATTGTTAGCATTTTGAGTTTAGAAATAGCACTTGATTTAATGCTCGACAATTTCAGCTCGTAGATCCCAGTTTACAGCAAACTAGAGGAAAAAAGAAATACTTAGTTCAGCGGATTCAGGTCGGTATTATGACACTATAACTGTAAGCACTAGCAGTGATAAAGAGGATATGAAGGAGGCAGCGTGGCCGAGTGGTTAGAGCGCCGGATTTGAAATCCGTAGGTCCCAGGTTCAAACCCCGTTCTGATTGCCAGCTGATGTTGTTCTCGGTAGCCCCGAGTTCAACTTCTCGGTCACGTTTGTAAATAGCCAACTGGTCTGCCTCCCGCCAGTTGGGATTCTTAACTTAGTTATGTTTATTTGAATATTTATTTATCATTGTTTGTTTACATTGATCCTGAAAATCACCAATGGGGAGTGGCCAATTACGTATACATACCAGAGGCGGCGGAGCGTTTTGAAACATGGGGGAGCTCATCGTACCCAAAGTCAACCACATACCTCTGCTCGTATTTTCCAAAATGTCTTTTGCGTTGTTCGTTTGCACGAACAAACTTCTTTGCAATGTCTACAGTGTCCAATGTGTCCGTAATAGACTTATGACAATGCAGGAGGAGGCAGTTGTTTAGACGATTCTGATTCATGGTGCTTGTAAAGTAGGTTTTTAGGCGACGTAGGGAAGAAAACGTGCGCTTGGAAGTCGCCGATGCCACAGGCTGAGCCTCCCCCCCAAAATTTTCGTTTACCCGGTCATCCCCCCCCCCACGCCGCCGCCTATGCATACGCGTACATATTTAGTTGGCATTTACTGCTCTTGTCACAAACTGTCTGCTGTATTTCTTATGACTAATCCACAGTTATTTCGTTTTGCTGTTAATTTTCAAGCGCTCTACATGTAATTGCGTGGTTGAGAGTTAATTTTATGAAGTTCGGTTTTTTTTCTCTTTTAGCTTTTATTGGACAAGACTGATGGAACATCAACTAGAATCGAATCCCTCAAGAAGAATTCTTAGACGACCCTAGGAAATATCGCGAAAAGATTTTGAAAGAGCAACTTTCACTCTCCTTGGGCAGTTATGCCACGATTGCATTAGTGTCTCTTTTGTTGCATGGACACTAGATTGCCACCATTTTGCCAACATACCGATAAAGAACGGCCAAACATCATAAACTAAGTTTGGAAAACACTCAAGATGTGACAACAGGGAATGGTTAGGACTAAAGGAACTCAGTCACGAAATGTGGAGCTCTTTTTGCCACGCACAAAAATTTACTGTTTGAAGGAAACCTGAAAATACCAGTTTACTAAAATCGAAAAACACCAGAGATAATAATAAATCATAAAGGAACAAGGATGGTTAAGGATGGAGAAGATTGACACGGCCAGATTACAAACAAGGCCGGATCAAGGCGCATTACCAAAGTGTTGCCTACACTATCTTCAATCAACCGAGGTGGTGGCTTTCAGCATAGCACGTTTGTGGTTTGATATCTTTTCGTGATGCAGATAGAGTCTCTGCGGGTGTGTTTAAAACAATATATGACGAAATGCGGTTAGGCTAAATAGCGTTCAGGTTACGGACACTTCTTTCCCACATTGGTTCTACCCTTAGAGTGATTTTGCCATTTCTTGTGTCAAAATGACACCGCTGGTCAGGAGAATTCTGTATTTTAAAAGAAATTATTTATTGCGTGAAATGCTGAATTCAGTGTTTCTCTTTTTAGTACTGTTTGTAGGATGAACTTGGAACATTCAATATAATGGTTTTTCCACTACGTAGGTAGTAACGCCTAAGTGAAAGTACTGTTTTGTACTACAGGTAAAGAATAAAACCAAACTATTTATTTTTGTGAATTGATCTCTGAAAGATCAGATTACTGAAAAAAATCAAATATAGCGCCTTCCCTGTCCTCAGGGAGCAAGCACATCAAGTCCAGTTCCTGGGTTATGCCCGGGGAGGATGTTAATTAGCAGTTATTGAATGAGGCTGAGTAGGATATGAAGAATTCTGCAGATCAAGGAGAGTGTTATCCGCAGCACACTCCGAGATCTGCAGAATTCTTCATATCCTACGAAAGCCGAATTTAGTAACTGCTATATTATTCATTCAAAATATTTTCCCGTTCTTAAAGGAGTTTCGCCATTTCGTTCTTTGTTTTCACGTTCATCAAAAGTAACACAACCTTGTCCCCCGGTTTTCTCGGTCAACGGTCCAATAATCCGCAGCGGGCTGCATTTTTGAAGTAATTGGTTCAATAATTTTCAGCGGGCTGCACTTTTGACTCATTGGTTCAATATTTGGTCAACAGCAGCAAATTTTCGGAAACTTTTTCCTGGAAATTTTAGTTCCATTTAACTTTCATCCCGGAATTTCCGGGATTTTTGGTTGAATGGTTCGCTTTCCGGAAATTCAACAATTTCCGGATTTTCTGGAACTTGTCCCAGGAAATTTCCCTACCATTTGTCCCCGTTTCGAAAATTTCGAAATTGTGGGTTGAATGGTAAGCGCCCTTTATTTCCGGAACAGGTTTACACTAGGAATTTTGCGGGGTTAAAGGGCGGCCACAGTTCGTTAGCACCAGTGCATGCAAGTTTATGCTACTTAGCACGTACGGAACGACCGCAGAATTTTCCGCGGCCATTTTTTCTCGCGGTTTACTTTCACGCCATGCGCGACGGACCAAGAGGGACTGTTCGCAGTCTACGTACGGAACGAATAAACAAATTACGAACGGCAATTAGAAGATAGCCTCTTGCATCCTAAATAGTGTGAAGGACGGAGGAATTTTTTTTTTTAAGAAGCATCGGTTTAGTTTTTATAGCTATTGCCCGTTCAAAAAAAAACATTTTCGTATTTCTGTTCACAGATCTTCTCCTTACCCCCAACATTTTCTCTAACAAAGTCGAGGGCCCGAGCAAAATAACAGAAGCAAAAGCACAGACTGCTCTTGACTAAAACGTAAACGTGTGAATAAACAACTGAAGAATTCGAATGGAGGAATAAACCTAGCTTGATCTCCCCCCGCCCTGAAACTACACTAGGAACTAAACATGTTAAAGACATGCAAATTCGGGCCCAGTAAATGACTTTTCAAAGTTAGTTCCGGTGGCATTACTTTTTCAGTTGTATCTTCACTCTTCGGACAGGTTTCTGTTTTCGTTCGACCTCTCACTGTTGGTAGAAAGTGGTAAGTCAATCTTTTAGTGAGAAGTTCAAAGTAAAACATCTCTTCAGTCATTGATTGGCACGCATTCTTTTCAATGTAAATGGAATTTGGTTCACCGTCTTGATGCAGAATATATAGAAAAATTTCGAAGAACAAAGAAAAAGCTGAAATAGAATTAAGTAATATCATAACAGAAATTCAGGTATAGCCGAGTTCTTGAGTACTTTTGCCACTTGAAGTGCACCTAACCTCAAATTACGTTTTTCGCTTAAATAACTGTTTGCACCTGTTTGAAACGCATTGCGAAATTTTGCCCCATTTTAGCCCTAATCTTGACTTTTTACAGGCTGTAAAAGTTAAGAAATGTGGCCATTATCTGTTCCACAATAGAGCAAGTAAGGGGTATGGGCCTATTCCTGGTTTGATGTCACAAACCTCTGCATGCATGTTTACAAAGTGACCTCAACCCAGGAATAGACCCATGCCCCTTACTAGCTCGGTCGTGCAACAGGTGATGGCTACATTTTTAAACTTTTACAGCCTATAAAAAAGTCAACATTTATTTGAAAAAGGCACAGTGCATTTCGAACAGGTGCAAAGATTTATTTCAGCGAAAAACATATTTTGGGGTTAGGTGCACTTTAATTGGGTTTTCCTTCACTTTGCCTCCAAGTGCTGAAATTTGATAACTTCTTGTCCTCAAACACGGAACATGCCTAGAACACCAAGGGGAAGGTGTTTGAAGCAAAACCTTAATTATTTTAAATTTGTAGAGCGATTTCTCATGCAACGCTACGCTCGCGTTGTCACTCTCTCTCGAAAGCAAACCGGAGGGGGTACTACCAAATAAAAAAGACGTGGTTGCTAGTCATACCTTCTGAGAGTTAAAAAAGCGGTTTTGGTATCTCTTAGAGTGTTAAGCCTCGAAAGTTCCAAAGCAGGATCTTTCGCGGTACATTTTACGGTATGGAGCTGAAAAAAGAATTGACAGGAGTAGAATTGGTATCCCTTAGGGTGAAAAAATTATAAGACACGCCCACAAAACAGGATCTTGGTACCTCTAAGGAAGTTTTTACAAATTTTCAACCAGTACTCGAGTTTTTTTTAGATGGGAGTTTCCCGGAGTTCCCGGGAAAGCATAGCGCTCGGCACGACGAAGAGAGGTATAGGTACCGTGTAGGCTCGATTTACACGCAGCCGTTTTGTGAGCCTGCGTTCCTCACCCCAGGGAGGAGGATCAGCACTCCCAAAACGGCTGGAAATCCAGCCTAGGTACCGCATGGCATGAAATTTTCGAACACGTTGTTGTCATTTTCATAACATAATAGGTTACCATAGAAAATGTGCAACCTGCTAAACACACACTTAATTACAGCTTTTTCAAAAACGGCACGGTGAGATTTTTTTATATTATCAACATTTGATAAGCATGATTAGGCGCAATTTTTGGTAAAGTTTTAAAAAATCTGTAGGTCAGAGCCACCTTAAATTGTCCGAAAATTTAAGGTGGCTCTGAACGCCACCTACAGAATTTTTTTAAACTTTGCCAAAAATTGCACCTAAGCATGCTTATCAAATGATGATAATATAAAAGATTTCACCGTGCCGTTTTTGAATTATCAGCCCCTAAAGCTGTAATTAAGGGTGTGTTTAGCAGGTCATATTGTTTCTATGATAGCCTATTGATTTGCAAAAATTATAACAACGCGTTCACCATGATAGGACAGTTTTTTGATACCATGATTGCAGCATCAAGTGATAAAGAGTGGTTATAACGACCCATTGTAATCTAACTGCCGGAAACTGTTTCGAGCCACCTTAATTCCCAAAACGAGATGCACTAGGACATCAGTGTCAGTAATTTTACCCCCTAGTCTTGACGTTTTTGATTTATAAGAGAGTGTCCTCTCCAGTAAGTTCTGTTGTTTCAATTTGGACCCCAACAACTGTTTTAGCAATTTTGATTTTAGTGCAAATTGCGCTGCATCAATTTGCGATTTCCTGTTTAACAATGTAAGTAGCAGTTATTTTGTTCACCACTATTATTGTAACTTTACTGTTAAGAAATTGAATTGGATTATAGAAGAAATTATCCAAAAATTCCGTGTAACCATGTTTTATGCAAACTTCAGGCCAGCTTATCATAGGACTCATAAAGAGCGCAACTAAACAGTTCATGTGAGGTAATCATATTCCAAAATTAAATAGTACCTTTCCTTCTGAGGTTTTAGTTTTACCACATGAAAGACCCTATAGGAACTTCACGTTTCACAGTGTTTTAGCTCGACAGGGTTCTTCTTTTTGTAATAGAGCACGTTTGAATTTCTAAGGTTTTGCGTTGCGTGACATGAAAATGGCGGTCCGAGAAGGCTGTCGCGTAGTTCAAAAGATGATTTATCGCTTTAGTTTTTGCTAACAAAACAGTGCTTGCACTAGAAGAAGCATTTATTTCAATGTGCCAGATCTCTAGAGCAATAATTTTTCGTTTCAATAGCAAAACTCTGTGACAGATGTTTCTGTTACTTTTCGGCCGCCATGTTTGTGTCCCTCCAAAGGGCACAAACATGGCGTTTCCATACAAAGCTCTATAAATTTGGGAAAAACACTTCTGAAAATAATGCGCGACTAAAAAACAGCGGAACTTAACTTGATTCTTGGCGAGGTTGTTAATAAATCAATCATCTATCGTATCCCAGATTCTTGACTTTATTCATTGAATGGTTACGATTTCTAGCTTTGATCACATGACTGGTGAAAAACCGAGAATTAGTAGGAAAATGCCGTGGCCTTTTTGGACGACTTCCAACCATTGTTCTCTCTTTGGTTTTCCGACTGGATCTATGCTTCATAATATTACAGCAACGTTTGGAAGCAATGCCTTTCTTTCCACCCTTGAAAGTAGCGACTTCTCAAAGAGGCCTTAATTTCGTGGTTGTTAGCAACTTCCAGTTATAGCGACACCTAGGGTAGATGCAACAGACTGTTGCGTGTTGCTCTGATCGATGATCTGACATAATAAACTTTTTAAAAAAAAACTTCCGTCCTTTTTATATTTATTTGGAAAACAAAGAGTGATCCCTGACCTTCCCTATGCGAGGCTTTGCTGTTAATGAGTTCCGTGTTTGTACTTATAGTGCAATAAAAGTGTACCAGCAAACTTAGAATTACTTTTTTACGTTTCACCTCGTGGCAATCTCAAAAGCGGCGTGCTCGAGTGGTCAAGTGTTCGAGAAAAGATGACAATTTTCACAGCTGCACATTTCCTACACTCAGGAACACCGTTCTGAACACGCAAACGGTATGCTTTCTGCCGCCGAATCATGCACCCAGTTCACTTCTTCACTAAGTATATATAAGTTAGAATATTAGACAGGTTTTTTCAGGTGGCATATGTAGGTTGAGTTTGCTGTTGGTTTCCACCTATAGCCCGGAGGCTTTTGCTCCGGGTTCTCCGGCCTTCCTCCCTCCACAAACAACCAACATCTCCAAATTTCAATTCCACCAAGACAGTAGGCTCGATTACCAGCCGTTTTGTGAGCCCCCGTTACTCGCCCCACACCGGACTGCCATAACGGCTGGAAATCGAGCCTACCAAGACAGAGTACCAGCATGAAAGCCAGATGAGTCTGATGTGGCTTGCTCTACAAAATTTTGTTGTAAGCATTGTCATCCTGTTCATTAGCAAAATGACAAGGGATTGAGGTAGCAATGTCGGATGACAATGATTACTAAATTTAAGTAGACTGCATGTATGTATGGATTTCATTTCAGAGACCGACTCCATTCTAGTGGTTGGCTGTTGTCTGATTCCATTCTGTATCGACGCCCTAAAGGACGTTCTCCACAAATGTCCAAACTGCAAACAACAAGTGGGTGTCTACCGTCGGAAGTAAGAGCGCACTGGTCGGACTATTTTGAAGTTTATAGCTTGTCACTTAATTAGCATGCACATTTTATGGAAATATTTTCTTTGGCTACGTCACCTATACGGTATGGCAGTGGCTGAAATGGGTGTCAGAAATGTTTTTTATATAGGCTTTACAAATAAAATTTATATATTAAAGGAAAGAAAGATACTGTACCAATTAAGTTTTCTGTAATTACTTATATTTTAAATGGTACTTGCTTCCTCATTCACTAAGGAAATTAACGTCGGTGGACTCCTTTAAGACGCAGTTAAAGACTTTATTATGTAGACAAGCCTATAAGGACTTTGTATATTGTTTATGTACTTTTATTATCAATTGTAGGTTATTTGTATCAAGAATAGATATACTTTGTTAGTTTCCCTTTTTATATATCAATATTTATTTCTCAACTGATTGTAACGCGCCGGCGATCATATTTCAATGTAGCCGGCACGATAGAAATGATTAAATTATTAATTATTATTAGTGATGGTACTGTTTTTAGTCTATTTAGTACCAGTGGCAACTGCTATCTTTTCCTTAGATGACTGCGAGAGCCTTTGTCATTATGAAGTCAAGCATTGCTTACAAAATTACTTTTTACAGCGTTGTTTCGGGTACTGTGATGACACGTTCAATCAATGCAAGGAGACCTGTGAAAAACGGAGCAAGGAAAACCCAGATTCCAACCGTAAAATGACCAAATGAAATAAAGACCAGTCCTGAAAAATTCATCTGAAAAAATGAATGGTTTGACTTTACTTTTTTAAACACTTCTACCTCCCCGGGGGCCACTCTTGAAAATTTTATAAGGAAAACTCCGCCTCTAGGTTCAACCCCTTTTGTATTCAGTGGCGGATCCAGACCTTGAGCTAAGGGGAGACGGTCTTGGTTTACTTGCCCTGCTGGCCTTTTTCCCTTCTGTAATTTCGTTTTTTTTTTACCCAAAATAGGGGGGAGGGCCCTCCCCTAGATCCGCCACTGGTATTCTACTTTGAAAGAAAAGATACCCCTCTCGTATACCATTTATTAAAAAAGGTTAGAGCACCGCATCCCTTTTCTAAACCCCTGAAATGAAGTTAGGAGACAAGCAATATTTGGGAGAACACCTAGCATTACCAGCATAGGCGTACGGGCACTTTCAGACATGTAGGGGGAGGGGTGGCGAGCTTCTTGCCCGAAACATTTACCGGCATTGTCCGAATGCGTGATTGTTGAAATTAGGATGCAAATTTCTTGAAAAACATAAATGTTTACAAGTTCCCCATCTAATGAGACCGCAATAATTCCAAAAACAGTTATATTAGCAGGTTGTAAACTCGCACAATCAGTCATACTCTATCGGAAGTTTCAATACGAGTAAAATCTAAAACAAAGTTCTAAAAGAAGTAGCTAACTAGAAACGTTATTTACGAGTCTTGGAAGTCACACCAACAGCATTACTTTAATGTTTTCTCTCAAGTGTCGTTGCCCGAATCTTGAGAGTTTTGCCCAAATAATCACATAATTCCCGCAACTGGGAGAGCTGCAGCCCCCCTTCCCCCAGCTCGTACCCCTAAGATTACCAGAAAAAATGTCAACCAAAAAAACAAATATTAGTTGCTCAGTTTAAGTTGTGGCGGGAATCAAGAGACTCTGATTTCCCTGAACCCTTTCCTGTGGAGCCTTCCCATACAGGCCAGAGAGTAATCCCCCCCCAAAACCGGGCCTTACTAAACGTGATGTAGAGTTTCCTAATACAAATAACTCGGCATGTTGAAAAACCAACAAACAAGACAAAAATTGGACAGAATTGAAATCACGTTTCGTGACAACCATTGGATCATTGAGAAATTTGCAGTCCTTAATTAACGATGATCTTCACTGTAGTTTTAGAGGAGAAAACGATGTTAACCCTGAGCTCCTTAACAGGTTATTGCCAGTCCGGAAATCACAATAGAGATATATTTACATGCATAATGTAAACGGAGAATGTTCCACCTTTGATTCACCTGATTAATTAATTAATTAATCAAATTAATTAATTGCATTTATTTTTGTGCCTTTGAACTGAAACAAGCATGCACTACACCGGCCAACATGACCTAACATGGACGTCGTAGATTTCACTTTCCAACGATTCTCTGACTATTCCCTGATAAAAATCAAATTTTCTCCCAGGGGGTACTCGACTTACATGGGCTATATAGGTATGTGCATCCCTAAAGGGTATGGTTTTCAAGTATCGATTTATGGTTTTTACAAGAAGTTGCTTTTTTATCATTATCGATAACGCCATCAACAAGTGCTCTCCAAAACTGAAGTCAAAGCAACTGTGTCAGCTGCAACGCTCATAAATAGGATATTGAAGTTTTGGTCTGATCATAAATAGGGCAGGGAAAATCGCAGATTTTGATCATAAATAGGGTGAGGGTTTTGAGAAGCGGGCCGCACACCCCCATCACATTGTTCTGGGAGTACCCCCAGAAATTTCCCAGACAAAATGATTACAAAATTTGAGATAAAGTTTTAGTTAGTAGCGGCTTTAATCCTTTCCTCGCAGCGGTGCTGTCCAGCCCTTCATTACAATACAAGTGTTCACCAAGAAGAGGGTCCAACATAGGTTTGGCGGGATGCAGGATGAGAGTGAAACTGGAGGCGAGATGCGGGATTACATAAATTTTAATAGCGGGATGCAGGATGAAAATAGGACGGCGGAACCGGGATGCTCCGTTTCGTAGGCGGGATAGGGGATAGGGCGAGTATAGGCGGGATCATAATTTAGCTCAAGAAAGAGTCACACAGTATTGATTTACGTTATAAACGGGGCTTGATTCAATAGTAATAAACCGCGCGTTAAAGACGTAAAATTCACATGATTTTATGATTTAACGTGATTAACACGTGAGGCACTTGACAAGCCTTCAGAGTAACGTTTTTGATGTTGCGAGTTTGTTTCAAACCAAAAATCACTTGGTACATTGAAATGCACCACGTGAGGACATTTCTTCTGTACGGCGTCGTGACTTTTTCGTGCCCCGTGATTTTCACTCACATTATGTTTATCTTCAAGAGGCAAGCTTACCTGGCGTTTTGCGTCTTTAAAAACATTTCAAATTTGTCCTGATCATATATATATATATTTTTATCTTCAGCTGATAAACAGCGGCCATACTGACAGTTCTATGGCGGACAAAACCACAGTTAGCTTTGGCCTCTTTATAGTGAACATGTTGCGAATGAACATTACCTACCACATCACGTAATACGAAAAAAATCATGACGCCACACAATAAAAATACCCCCAAGTGGTGCATTTCAATTTACTACGTGATTAGATTTCAACAAACTCGCGGCATCAAAATTCGTGGGTGTTGCAGTCTATTGGGAAGAGTAATAAACTTGACCAGGAAACGATCACAATGATGGTCAAAGTCTAGGTTGACCACGTTGCCAGCTGTTTCACAACAGCGCGATTTCCGCGATGGTAACACCGTCAACATCGCTAGCCTCGAAGACCTCGAAGGCCTCTGGCATCATAAACTGCGTAGCAATTTATTACGAAAAGGGGCAGCAGTGGAAACAATTTCCTCCGCAAAGAAAAATTTCCAACAGTGTTGTCAGTGTTACTCAAGAAGGATAAAACGGTGAAGAAAATCAGGGAAACCGTCAAGTTAGTGATGGTCATGATGATAACTCTGAGTACTTATGAAAACAATTTAATACAAGCGTGGGCGAGAGACTAATGACAAAGATTGAATTCCCATCACCTCTTCGGGGCGCAGTCTCCTTCTTGGTCAGCTGAATTAACGTGAGTGTATATCTTTTCACCATTTCAGTTAAATAGTATAACCTATAATCCTATAATCAAAACATGTTCAGAAAAAGAGTGACTATTCAGTTCGATCCTCCGCAAGTGGACTTTTTGTGTCTCACTTACAAACATACCGAGCAACACTGAACCGTTCTTTTTAATCCGCCTAAATATGCCTTAAGCAAGTTTTTGCCTTTCTCCGTAATGGGAGTACATTGTATCATTATCAAATTGTCCATCAGTCGAAATAAGACGGTCAAATATAGCAACTTGGATTTAACCAGGCGGGATCGGGATGCAAGGGATGGCGGGATCGAATGAAAAATAGTGGCGGGATGCGGGATTTGAAAAGATCACAGTCACCGGTTTCTGTGGTTTGCCTGTGCTTGGTAATCGCTTGCCGTGCATCCCTGGAAACGACAAAAACAAAATGGCGGACGTGTCAACAGTAATGTTCTTAGGGAGCTCTCCAGAAACTATCGAGGATGCCAAGGCTTTCTGGAAGTCTATAGAACCGCTTCCTGAGCCAAAATCCACATTAGTCGTCAGTGGAATAAATCACCGCCTTCAAACAGCGGCTAAAGTTCCGAACGGTTGGTATAAAACAGTGTCGATTCTAAGCAAAACATGCTTAGCGGTCGATCGTGTAACTGATGGACTGTTGCGACTTTTTTTTCAGGTAACAAATGTAAAGATACTAATAGGACTCAGGGAGATTTCTATGAAAAGGAAAACGACCCCAGTAAGTACACTTCCCTTCAACTGACCATTGTTAAGCTATATTTTGCAGTTGCTCCATATTTTTTTAAACTTCTAATTCCTTTCTCTGAAAATAATTTATGACAGTGGCACCTGGTTTTAAAATTCGTTCGTTTTCAGGATTGAAAAAACATCTGGAGGATGCACAAAAAAGGAAAGAACAGGAAGAAACAGATTACATACAAAAAATGGTCAGTTATTCTTTTTGTAATAAATGTAATTTTCCGTAATGTTATTCGATTTCTGAAAGACTTAACTATCTTTCCAGTTTATCTCTCTTTAAATATCTGGCCGGATAAATTAGGTGGTCAAGCTGAATCATAAACTTGCAGTAAGGTTATTTCCCAGGTAACCTGAAAACACTGATCCCTGGTCCATGGACCCCCACTACAGACAAGGTCCACGGATTACCCCTACAGAACCCTCTACGGACCACCCCCAAAATAAAATAAAACAAAACAAAATAAAACACAAAAATAGAGATTTAACTTAAAGCTTGTCCAATAGATCACTCATGTTGACAAAATTTTGAACATTACACTGGGAAAATGTAACAGACCTGAGTTCAGTCTTGGGTGCAAGTTATAATCATAGAGATTCCATGTTACCATTTTTCCTTTGCTGTGGCTATAAGTATATATATAAGACTGGGAAATCTCTGGGAAGCCTCAAAATCTGTGCTGCTTTCAGTCCATTTCCTTGGCCATAATTTTTTGTTTGGCCTCTTTTCCCGCAGGTTTGTGAACTCATCCCAGGCTTCACAATTTTTAAAGTGGAATTTCAAATATAAACCTAAAATTACTTCTGAAGTCACTGATGGCCCAGAAGAACAAAAAGAATGAAAGTGATTCATATTTATCTGTTCTTATCGTTCACCCATGATTACCACGCTGTGAGACAAGAGAGGAAGAGTGAAGGCTCGAAAGAGACCTCAAACCCGCTAGAGGGTGGGCTGAACAATATGGTGGGGCGAAAGAAGGCACAAAATCAATTTCTGATGCTTCCCGGTTTTTCATACAAAACCACAGCAACCAAAATGGAAAATATGTAATGATCTGCAATGACATAATTTGCACCTGAAACTGAACCCAGGTCTGTCACATTTACCCAGTGTAATGCTTGAAATTTGCCAACAAGAGTGATCTATTGGACAAGCTGTAAGTTAAATCTTTATTTTTGTGTTTTTTATTTTATCTTTGGGGTGGTCCATAGAGGGGTCTGTAGGGGTTGTCCGTGGACCGGTCCACAGGTAGTCCGTGGACCCAGTCTGTAGTGGGGGTCTGTGGACCAGGGGGCAGTGTTTTTGGGCTACCCTTATTTACCAGTGTAACAGCCTGGGAAACATGAACATCTTATTAGTTGGGTTTGTACCTTGCAGACTTTATTCAGGCAAGAAGCACAACAAAGCCTGGCTCAAAGAAAGACTGAGAGATTCAAAGTGAGTACAGTCGAACCTCCCATAAAGGACCACCCAAAATGCCAAGCCTAGGTGGTCGCTTACTTGAGATGGTCAGTTGAGAGCACAGACCATATTGAGTCAAAAGTTTGGCATGGTAACTGCAGACAAGACTAATGCCCCATGATTTAAATATTGTTTTATTCATGTAAAAAGTCAATTTCAAGAAAAAATCTGGTTCTTCCCCCTGAGAAATTTCCATCTCTAGTACCACTCAAGAATACAATAATGTTGTAACATCTTATTGTTTAATTTCTACTCTTGTATTTGTCAAATGGTGGATCATTGGAGGTTATAAAGTAACAAAAAAAAATTCAGACTTTTAGCTCTAAGGGCCTGATTACACGGCAAATTTCAGCCCACATTGTGATTACAAGATGAACTTCAGCCTGGGCTGAAATACTGGCCTCGGCGCCAAATATGAAATTGCATGTGAAGAGTCTCAGGAGAATCAAAATGGTGCCAAGAACACAAATCGTGAAAATAGGTGCATTGCTTCTCTCGCAAGTTGGCCTTTTGGTGGCACTCAATTTTCAACTTTTTGGGATGGTAACAGCCTCAAGATGATGGAACTGAAGCGAAACTTGTCTTTGGCTGCATATCTCATTATCTAGAAAGACGTTTTTGCAAAGATAGAAAAGATATCTTCAAGCTTGCCAAGTTCGTGGCTTTTCTGACAGCCTCACACTGTTTAACCTCTCTATTTTATTGCCTTAATTCCACTGAAATTGCTTCTGCTTCCTAGCAGCAGCCATATTGTTTCCTGCCTTTCAGCCTGGACTGAAATCATAATCATGATCCTCAAAAATCCTGGCAAAGTCAACATCCTCAGTTCTTCATTTTTCTAATAAGTATTGTTTACAAATTGGACATACCCACAAGTAGCTGGTGCTAATCTAGGTGGCTTATGTCTTAACTAAATAGAGTAGGTAGACAAGTTTACAGAAATCAGGAAGTTACATGTACCAGTGTATAAATTATAAAGATATTTGAAGTTCTTGGAGGATCCTTGCAGATATATTAACATTTTTTGCTTAAATCATGTAGGAATTTTTGATACAGGTAGGTCCTTGTCTTTAAGGATTGGTTGAAGGTCTTAAAGAGTCGTAACTAAAGAAGGCACTTAAAGAGTGGCAAATTAATTAAAATTAGTGTTGTATTGTTCATTCTCTTACAGAAAGAAGAAATTTCACATCGCCAGCCCAGAGATCCGGTTTTTGATATATCGTAAGTTCAAAACAACTTCCATACCATTATTATAAAATTGCTTGCAAAATACGGGTACCTATATGTCCATTCTTTTGTTTTTGTGAATGTTTTTCGAGACAGAAGTCATGCAAGATCCTTCATAATGCATTAAAACTCCAAATACTTATCTGAATATGGTACTTTTTCAGGGTTCATACAGGTCATGGAAAACCGGGAAAGTCATGGAATTTAAGAATTTCATTTTCAGGCCTGGAAAGTCATAGAATTTAATTGTCGGTCCTTGAAAGTCATTGAAAATTAAAGTTTTATTTGATAGATTATGTACTGCAGTTGACAACTCAAGGACAGTGTAAAGTAGAGAGGAGTAATTAAGCAACATAAAACGGCATGCATTTTAGTGAACGTCAGAGTTTGTGTGTTAAGGTCAAAAAATGCTCTAAAACAAGGGTTTTGAATTTTTGAAACTGACAGCTAAATTTAAAGTCTTGGAAAACTTGAAAAGGTCATGGAAAAAGTCATGGAAAGTCATGGAATTTGAAGAGCTCAAAAGAGTACGAACCCTGTTTTTATGAGGAGTGTACAAGGAAATGTCTTGATGAGGATTTCAATATTATTGCTTTAAAATTAGTTTTGAAGTCTCCCTAATTCTTTTATTTGGTAAACACTAGTTGTGTAAATACTTTCATTAAATTAATGTGTTGTACATGTAACATTTTTCTGCCACATAATTTTTTAAGATACAGGTAATTTGATTTAATTTTAATCTTTAGAGAATCAAGCGATGAAGGTGAGGAGATAGCAGAAGCCATGGCAGACATTGATAAATTTGAAGAAACTCTTAAACAGAGGGAAGACATCAAAACAGAATAGTTTCAAACTTACCTCACCGTTATTATTTAAGATTCAATTTTTTTTATGCAAGAACACCTTGTAAATACTTTTGACACTTAATAAATGACAATTGAATATTAGTTTTGAACAGCATCAGTTGCTTTTATTTTTTATGTTTTTCTGAGTACTTGGTAAGGCAGATGAGACATTTGCAAGAGTCCATTAGAACAGAAGCAATGGACTCCTGAATCGGCCTACATCTCATAACTCTTCTCCTCAGAAGATCATGGTCTCTCTGGACAAGAATGCCACTCTTTTCTTTTCTTTCTTTTTTTTTTTGGGGGGGGGGGGGCAAAGCAGCCGATCTTTGGTGGAAGTGCAGGGGTGGATTTAGGGGAAGGGCCGAGGGGGCTGTCCGCTTTAATCTTTTATTTTCAAAGTGCTTTTGTAACCAACAACAACAATCCGTCTAACCATCTTTTGAGTGACATTATTCAATCAGGCTTTCCAGGCCTGCAATCTGTATTCAGGGCCCTCTTTCTGAATTTTCTGGACCCGCCCCTGTGGTGTGGTGGCCTTATGGTTATTGCTCTTGACCCCCGATCCAGCACTCTGGGTTCAAGCCCGCGTAGCACCAAGTTGGCTATAATCATCTCATATCCAACAAGCGCGAGTGGAATAATAATAATTGTTTTATTAACAACTCCCCCAAAATATAGAAAACTAGACTACAATAGCAACAAAAAAGCCCAAAAAATCCCGCACACGTTCGCCATTTTTGTAGATTATGGTATAATGGCTCATGTACCATGGTGGCTTAGCCAATGAAAACTCTTGAATTGCATTATCCAATGATCCAGTTTTTAATAATGTCCTATATAGGGTTGCTATTCTCACTAAAACACTGGCTGGGCTTAAACTCTGGCAGCACTGCATACCAAAACATGGGTCCAATTTAGGAATGGTGAATAGCTTATCATACCTGTTTTGATTTATTTTGGTGGCATATCAGGTTTGTCTCAGTATGTTTATACCATGGGTATTGACTAAAATCGCCTGATATCCTTCCAAAGCGAAATGCGTATGACTAGTTCTAATTCTATGGTATTTCTAGCTTATGATCGATTCTGGACCATTCTGTTTTTTTGATTTTGCCCAAAGGACAGGGCATTTGGTCAATGCTGTTTGATGCCTCTAATGATTGATGCTTCTATAACGGCAGAATGGGAGATGAACAGAAAAATAACAGATGAATATAAGATGACTGACAAACATGAAAAACAAATTGAGTTAAAAAATAAAGCTTAAGCTTAATACAGATCTCCTAGCCCAGGAAAAGTAAGGAAAGAAAAAGTACAATTCAGATGTATAATTAAACCTCAGTGTAAGAACCTGTGCACTTTTTCTTTGTTTTGTAACTGTTGTTTGGGTTAGGGTCTATTACGTTGACTTCTTTGTTTTCTTTGTTTTAGGTCACTTGTGAGTTTCACAGGTTCTTACACCGAGGCAGAGCCATAATTAAGCTTAAGTTTTTACCGTAGTAGTACACATAAGCTTACTTAACCATTCATTACTAAAGAAAAATACTTACAAATTGAAGACGACAAACTATTTTTCCTTACCGCAGTCATTCCCACTGCAATCCTCAAGCAAAGACAATTTATCAAGGAACTCCTTTGCATACCCATTGCCACTTGTTTCAAAATGTCGTTCTTCCGTCTTTTGCGCGAAAACTGCTACTTGCGTTCCTGCGTCCATTTCTGGGTTCCCACATTTTTATCAGTTTGCGATACTGTTCTTAAGAACTTTCACATATTTACTCAAATTGGACATGGAGAATTGGACACGTTTTTCTTCCAAATACAAAAAGTTGTCAGGATATTGCGTGACATGGTCAAAAACGTTTTTGAAACCATTTCCAACAGCTGAGGAGGACTGAGGAAGAGGGCATTCCAAAGCTCTCACGATTAATTTTTTGTCTGTTACTGTGTTTTTAAAATATTCTTTTCCAGTTGAAAGCAAACTAAGAGAGATTCGAGGTTGAGAGTCAAGCGCAAGCGCTTCCAGGTTCCTCTTCAGTTTTCCCGCCATTTCCGTGTTCTACCCGTTGCCATAGCATCATCACATAGGTCACATGGCTTTTGTCTATTGCCACCATGACAGTCGTTCAAAACAGTGCTCGTTCTGGAAATTTATTTCTTTTCATGACATTTTTTAAATCAGAGTTTCTTTAACTTTTTGATTCATTGATTGGAATGAAAATTGCTTCTAGGATGTCATACGAAGCCTCTTACGTGAAGGCAAGGAAAAAGTAAGTAGTCTATCGCATCGATCGAATAAGTCTTCAAAAGCTTATATTATGTAGGACTCTTTATGAGAATCTGCAGTCTTTCAGACGGGCTTGCTTTGAGATCAATTCAGAATTTAATAAGAAAGGCTTTAGTTCAACTCACTAGGATTTACTAGAAGTCTTGGCTTTGAATTCAATGCAGAATTGAGAGAGCTTTGGTTCGCCATCTAATTGGGCATATTAGACTTACATGTACAATGTAAGCAGATTTTCCAACATTGATTAAACTGTCTTCAACGTGATTTTAGCTAATATTTAAAATCATATTTAAGCTTAGTAGGATTTAATGCTTAAGTCTTACATCACCGATGTTTTTCAAGCTGCAATTTTTAGTAATCTCGGCATGATTTGAAAAAAAAACATTATGAATGTTTGCATTACAAAAATTTTTAGCATGAAGTACACTTCGGAAGTTCTTTGACTCTCAGATGTTGTGCCACATCTACAAGCTAAGTTTTTTACTTGGGTGTCGAATTTAAAAAGTCATATAGTCATAGAATCAGTTATCGAAATTGAACTAATTTTTCGATTATGGTGATCTTGGTATCGACAAAGTGAAGTTGATTATGTTACACAGCTGTATTTAAAATTCTGATTTTCCTGATTTTAATTTTATTTTAGTCCGTAATTACTCATGAGCCTGCATTCCATTTAAGAAAAAGAAAACATTTTATATGTTTCTATATTTGAAGTTTAGTGTAAATCAATTAGTGTTGTATCACAAATGCCAATCTCAATGACTACACTACTCACTATCCATTCTGTTTTAGTACATGTAATTCTACTAGCATTCTATCATGAAGGCCATTCTCTCATTGGCTACGCTACTCACTATCTACTCTGCTGTAGACAGTGAGTAGAGTAGCAGTATACCCATGTTAACAAAGTGAGGACTGCTTTTTTACATTTTCAAGGTGTCTGTTAAGAGGATTTAGATAAAGTTTTAATGACTACTAGATTTGTTCCAAAACAATTAGATTATATTCATTCTCAGTTTCGATGCATTATAAAAGACTCAAGCTGCGCCCTTGTCAACTATCACACGTTATAGTTTACCACTAAATTTTCTCTGATTCTTATTGGTTTAAATTGATCATGTGACGCGAGAGTGTTCATCCGCGGAGAGATAGTGTCAGCCCATAGTGCCCATCGTTTACGAAAATGTTTCTGTAAACAAGTGGGTTTGTAGAAAGTAAACAACTGATTTTTGAACTAGCGTGTGGAAGAAAATTTAGTGGTGAGCAATAAAGACAGTAGAGTATTTATGTCTCAAAACTATCAATCTGATAGTTACCCCTTGAAAATTTGATGTTCTTAAAACTAGCATATTTGCCCTCGAAACTTGGCTTCTCAGGCAAATATTTGTTTTAAGACCATCAAATTTCCGTGGGGCAACTATCAGCCGATAGTTCCTCAACAGAAACACTCTATTGTTTAAATAGAAATCTCAAGCTCATAGTCAAATTGTTAAATAGATAGTGAATAGCTTAGCGGTGTGCAGTCGCCAACAAATTGGCAGCCATTGTTGCAATTTTCTCACTATCTATTCTGCTGTAGATAGTGAAAACCCTAAGAACGTGCCATTGTCAACAATTGTAAATGCTTTTTGCACTTTTGAGGTGTCTGTGAAGGTGATTTTAGTAAAGTAAATGACTGGTAAATTTGTACTAAATAAGATGATTTCCTCTTGATGCTCCAAGATGGCAGCAAGCTACACAAACAAACTTTATCCAGGACTGATACCAAAAATGTTGTGCTGGCTCTATTCTGCTTAACCCTCTGGCATTACTGGCTATTTGTGAATATTGGTAGCAAAACTTTATTTTTTAATTTGATATAATATTCACTCTCTTCTGTCAATATAAGGGCTGTCAAGCAACTTAGAACCAGTAATGCACAACAATTAGAGATCGAAACCAAGAAAATGGAGGACAGGATACGAACTTTGAAGGAGCAAATGTTCAAGGAAAAAGAAGAGAGAGAGTAAGTTCTGATTCATTATGAAAAAAGTCCACCTTGCTTTTTTGAACTCATTTATGTTCAATTCCCTTTTATTTTGAACTCAAACTTGTTTCCTTTCCTTCTCTGATATTTTCTTTGACCCTAGTACTATCAAAATGATTCTGAAGTGCAGTGTTCTTGTATATTTTATGGCATAGTTAAATTAGAAAACAACTTGCCATAAATCCTCAAATAAGCACCTATGTCAAATTTAAGAGAAGACGGTGGGTGCTAATTCGAGGAGGGGTGCTTGTTTAATTTTTCCCAAATTGTGGTCAGATATGATCTTTTTTTACTGCTTCGTCTGCGTGTGAACAGCAACGTAATCCAATTTATTTATGGACATAAAAAGCTGATCCTCAATTTTAAATCATGACACCATTAATACTTGTAATTTTTTTTTCTGAACTTAACATGTTCACAGACTGAAGCAAGAAATTGTAGGATGCAACTTAGAAAAAAATAAGTCCTGTATTGTAAAGATGTGAATTACTAATGACTATGTAAAAAAGGCTGAATGAGAGTGCAACTACACATCCTTTCCTTTCCACTAATTACTCATCTAGAAAATGGGGTGATGGAAAGGGGCACTTATTCAATGGTGGGCTTATGTTAAATTTTGGCTGATAGGAGGGGCACTTATTCCATGGGGGTACTAATTCGAGGATTTACAGTACCAGTAAGAGGTTCCTTTTTTGTCTGTCAACTTCCTTATCCTTCTGTACTCCATAGTGGTAAGAGAGGGTATTTTCCAGTCGGGCTAGCAGACTCTATCTGTCACTTACAAGTGAAGTTTCTGGGGGGATTGTTTTCAACAAATTCAAATTACAGACTGAAGCAATGTAAGACATCAATTTTCCAAGGACTAGTGAGAATGATTTTGGGGCTAGTACATCACAGTTAGAGCTTTCCCAAAAGGCAAAGCCTGTAAATTATTTTTCTTTTGACCCTGTTCTCCTGTTAAATGGAAACATCAGTCGGATAAATACTATACTGTTCTCAATCAAAGGTTATGCTACCCTTGAAGTTTACTTGGCATCCCAGTCATTGATTGTGACATTTTTTCTTACAACTCAGGCTTTTAATATTAGCTTGCTCACAACTGTACTGGCAAATATTGGCTTGTGGTCTTTTTGCGTAGACCTTCAGAGCTGTCATTAAGTTTTAATCCACCTGTAGCCTTAATCTTCACACCCATGACAAACTTGTCACTTTACGGGTGAACTGTATCAACTACAAGCTGTTTCACCCGTAACGTAAGGGTCCATCAGACATAGTCAGCTGTAACAGCTGTTACGAAACCTTCTGAACCTTATTGGCAGCCCTGGACCTTGCTGTGTTCTATCTGTTTAAAACGACTGATATTCCAAAAGGGCTGACATCCTAGCAGTATAGCCCTTGAGTTTGATCAATAAGATATACATGGCACACATGCTGTGTTTGTTGTTTATTGTGTAAACGTTTACTGTAATATTGTTTTTTTACAGAAAGCAAGGTGGAACTAGGTGGGCATCAGGGAAGTCTGGCCCTCTTAACAGCCATGCTCAGGATGTGCTAAAAAAGAAGAGTACAAAATCTGATAAGGTAGGTTGAGCCATTAGTCAAGAGTTAAACTCTATTGTAAAAGGGATAGCAGGGCTCAACACTAACAGTAGACAATTAGCCACTGACTAGTAGAAATTTAGTTTTTGCTAGAGTAGGTTTTCAAATTATTTTCCACCAGCCACTTTGGCCAGTACACAGTATGAAATTTGTTGAACTAGTTTTTGTTTTCCTCAGGGAAGACAAACACAAACACTTATCTCGAAAACAATGCCACAATTTCATTGTGGACATATAATGTCACCAGGCACATGATCTCTAGCACATATGCAAATTACTTTTTGCTGTGTGATATGTAACGGGTAACTGAACAAGTATTACGTGGAAAGAAATATTTGACAAACAAGACAGACTTTTCTGGTAGAAAACAATAAGGTAAGAAAAGAGATTTAACTATTTCATCAAGCAATAGACCACAAGATTCTATGGTTTATCGGCCGATAAACTATGCTGCCAGGATGTTGCTAGGTCATGAGAAGAATTCATAAATTATGAGTCACAGGTGAGTGATTTACGAATTCTTCGAGTGTTCTACCAATGTTCAAAATGGTTTATCAGCTTATAAACCATAGAAACTTGTGGTCTATTGCTTTGATATAATAATTCAGAAGACTTTCAATTTTACCATGAGTTTACTGGCACAATAAACCATAGCTGATTGACCAATCAGAACGCATGCATTGATTTGGTTATTCTATAAATGTGAATAATGGTTAAAGACCCCTCATTAAATAAAATTCATCGGGGGAGAGGTGTTCTACTTTTTTGCTTTGTTTGCTGCATGAAAAGTTATGGAAAGAATGCATTTTTTCTGTACTGTTCTACTGTATACCGGTAATCATAATCGTAAAGTTATTAATGGACTTTTTTCAGTAAAGGATTGTGTGTGTGTGTGTTTGGTACTGTCTTATATTTAATCTCCCCTCTTTCATTGAGAGACTTTGGCAGCATATCAGGCAAGTTAGTTTGAACCATGGTCTAATATTTTGGACATAGTTGAGCCAAAATACCCCATAGCAAGAACAAACAAGCCTGGTATGCCGCTGGAAAAAGGTACTGTTAAGGATTATGCTTGTCCAGATTTGCCCAAGCGAGCATGATATCTTAGCCATATTAGGTCAGTGACTTGATATCACAGGATGTCAAGACAGCAGACATGGCTTCTGATTGGCTAATTGCAGCTTTGGGTACTTTTAATGTAGTTATGGTCTAACAATATTGCTTTGTTTTGTTTTGGTCCATCTACAGGCTCCAAGGAAAATAAAGATTCTTGCAGATGAACCCATACGTGAGTATTTGTGTGTGATGTATTTTTCAGGAAAGTCATTCATGGTACATGTAGCTTCCTGTGAGTCGAGCAGAAAGCCTCATTGTAAGTTCCAAGAGCAAGATCTGAGTGGCAAAAATTTTTGAGAAGGAGTTTAGGGCATTTATGATTTAAACCCATTCCAGAACATGTTCCTGTGAACAAAGACTGGGATTTCTCACAAACCAGTGTTAAAGATCCCAGACGGTTGAGGATTTTATTTCCAAACTGTCTCAGACCTAACTTAAACAAACGAATTGAAGATACAGTAGACCGTGAAATAAACTAAAGGCATTTCTGACTTGTTGATTGCTGGAGAACTACAGGTGTATCTCAATTTTTCAAGAACAGCTGCCTACACTTTTACCCAAAATTTGGGACATCGATAACTGTTGGGAAGCAGTGTCAGCCATGATTGTCTGAGACTTTTCCATCAAAGTAAGAAAAATTAAGGTAATGGGAAATGCTAAGAACATGGCTTGTCTTGATTTCAGAATCTTACAAGAAGAAAGCAACACCAAGGGCTGAGCAAACAGATAACATTGGTACTTCAGGGTGTGGTCAGTGCGAGAGGGTGAAAGCAACTTTGGTAAAATATTTTACTTTATTCCCAATATTGATATTTGTTGTACATCATTCAATGTTTTTTGACAAATTCGTTTGAAAACCAAGTGAAGAGTACTAAGTATAGCAAGTCTCAGATTTTCTTTTGGCTTAATAATAATTATTATTAACAGTGCCAAGCCCAGTTCAAATACTGCACCACTTATACATACAGCCACAACTAATGAGGACTATAAAACAATCCTTGGTGAACCAATAATCATTTCATTTACCATGGCCAACTATATATACTGCTGAACCAAGCTGATTTATATACTGCTCTTCTGCCTAACTTAATTCAAAACAGCAGTTGTGCAGGGCTTAAGTTGTTTAATGGAAGACTGATGTGTGACCCTACAGCATGTATTTACCTTGTTGCGCAAGCACTCTGCATTTTCCACATACAACTGGTTCAAGCTTAGTTTGTTTCGTTCTTGGGTCAGGCAAGTGGGTAGATGCCTCACTTTCACAGTTTGTCTCCATCTGCAGTAACTGGCTACTGGCAAATTGTTAGTTCATCATGTGTATGTAGGTATGACAAATATTACTCTGTTTGATTTATGGCTGTAGGTGTGCGTTGAATGTGCTGAAAAGTACTGTGTGAGTTGCTTTATGTCATTTCATCAAAAGGGTGCACTCAGAAAACACAGCACCCAGACACTTGAACAGGTAAGAACTGTCATGTTTTTTTTCTTCATGTGATAGAGGGGAGTATGCAAGTTTACCATCAAACCAAGTGAAAGGTACCCCTCAAGATTACATTCATGAATTGATTATTTGACTACTGAACCCATTAGTCATATTCTTGGAATTATTAGCAGATTCAATATTCAATCATTAGTCAATTCATGAATGTAATCTTGAGGGGTACACTTTACTCACAGTATTATATTGGCGTTCAAATAAATGCACTAGTACTTTAAGGATAAGGATAAGAACATGTAAGAATGCTAGTTTTCAGCCATTTTGACTTCCTACCCATGCACCAGATAAACTAAAACAGGGGAACTACTCAACTCAATGCCACTGGGAAAAATTCTGCATAAATCAACAAATGAAAACTCTTGTGTTGACAGTAGTTTTCAAATCAATGTAAACAAGCTGCTCACCACAGCTGTACATAGTCATAAATTTCTGACCATTTCTATCCTTTTAACATTTAAATGCTATTGGGTAATAATAATTTAAAGAATTTTCTTAATGGCTTTGTATAGAGGTATTTCCCTGTCTGCCCCAAACTCCTGAGTTGCACTCAAAGAGAATTTAAAAAAGCGTTTTGGTTGTAACAATACCAGTGAATGAAATAGACAGCAAGTGGAAATACTTTAAACTCTCATGTATGCAGCGCTGTCATTAAGTTTTAATTCACCTGTAGCCTTGATCTTCACACCCATAGAAAACTTGTTACTTTATGGGTGAATTGAATCAACTACAGGCCAGTTCACCTGTGACAATAAGGGTCCATCAAACATACTCAGCTGTAACAGGTGTTATGGGTTCAGCAAATAATTGACATCCCTGTCTTGGGTACAGTTAAAGTTATAGTTTTGGTATTTGATACTGAAAAGGGCCAAGGAGTAGTATTCCAATAATTAAAGTATCAATTTTGTATTTATATTTGATAACATGTTTAAAAACTGACTGCAGCGTGTGTTTTCTGTTCATTGTACAGTATGAGGCAGACAAGTTACAGGAAAAGGACAGTTTTGCTAACCCTGGAATATCACCTTCACGAAATACGCCAAGGTACAAAATCCATGCGATATACATGGGTTATCGACCAAGCGTACAATCCAGCTGGCTGGATATTGGCCAAGTTATTTTTTTGCATGTTTTGGACCAAGACAGAGTCAAGATCCATAAACACACAAAGAAAAGTACAAGACCAATGTCCAGCCATCTTGACTGGACAAGCTTATATTATGAGGCAAAAGAACACTATTTTTGTGTGGGACACAGTGGGTAAGATAGCACCATGTTGCCAACTCATGGAGCTAACCATTCGACAAAGGTGTGAGGAGACAGCCTGGCTGAGTGGTTGGAGCACCAGGTTTGAAATCCTTAGCTCCTGCATTCAAGTCCCGTTCTGACTGCTAGCTGATGTTTTTCTCTGTAGCCCCAAGTTCAACTTCTTGGCTACGCTTGTAAATAGCCAACTGATCTGCCTCCCACCAGTTGGGATCCTTAATCTTGTTATGTTTATTTGAATATTTACATGTATTTATCATTGTTTGTTTTCATTGGCCCTGAAAAGCCCCAATGGGGAGTGGCCAATTAAGTATACAATTGCATGGTAAAATTGAAACGCATGGACACGCCAAAACCTTTCCTTTGAAGTTTTTACAGGACACCACTTGTCTTGCTGGTAATGTCTCCCTGACAGGCCATGCTGGGTGCCTTTTAGAATCCTATTAAGATTTTGACATCAAACAACACCACAACAGTTGAACCCTGTTTACACACTGTACATGTACAGAAATTACCACAAAAAGTGTCCATTTTGGCATGGTCATCCTAAAAGGCGAGTGAAATTTCAGTAAGAAGGAACAAAAATCATTGTCAGTCTAAAAACATAGGCTCCATAATTTTCTTCCCTTGGGTTGGAGCCAAAATTCAAAATTTTTTTTATCTATTTTTGACAGGTTAACTAATCGTATTCAATCAAGATCTCCACAGGTAAGACCTCTAATTGTTTGTCTATTAAAGGTTCTTCCTTTTTCAAAGGGTGTTTAAAATATTTCAGACATGACCCAAACCTCTCAAAGTCGTATTCTTGTGAAATTAAAATTGCATGGCTCAACAAACAGTATAAATTTCTAATGTTTTCATCAGAAGCGTCAGGGAAAAAAAAAGATCAGTGCGTACAGGTATCAGACAGGCAGAGTTTGTGCAGTGGTATTAAGCGGCCTTCACACGGCAAACTTAAGTTGGCAAACTCGTGTTGGAAAACTTCAAAAAGTTGGTAAACTCGTTCCTTCACACGTCAAACTCGCGTCAAATAACAAACACGGTAATTTGCAATATGGCCGACTTATTTAGTGCAGTAGCACTTACGTAGAACAGTGAAACAGAGGAAAAGAAGAGAAGAAACAGAAAACGGTGGGGAAATAGACACACACATCAACTTGAGTTTGCCAACACTAATTTGCCAACTTTATAATTTGGTTTTATCAACTGAGTTGATAATGTGAATTAGCCACCGTAAAGAGATTCAGAAGCTGACGTTTCGAGCGCTAGCCCTTCGTCGGAGGTTTTGGCATGTTCGCTCCGACGAAGGGCTAGCGCTCGAAACTTCAGCTTCTGAATCTCTTTACGGTGGCTAATTCGCATTATCAACTCAGTTGATAAAACCAAATTACTTTGCCAACTGTAGTTTGCCGTGTGAAGGCCGCTTTAGAGCACGCATTTCAATGTGGCCCAGGTTTGATTCCGGCCCTCTTTCATTAATGTTGGTTAAGTCAGGAGTCCATTACTAGGAGCCTGCAACTCCGATAATAAGCAAATGCAACACAATGTTTACAGAACAGTCAATGCTTGATATTTTTCCCGCGAAATAGGCCAGTTCCAGTCTACATGAGAACGCTGTGGAGATCTCAATTCGAGATAAATTCAAACTAAAAATAGATCGGTCTGTGTAAACGCCGTGACAGGAGTATGGGGTAGTTGCAGGCTCCTAGTGATGCGCTCCTGGTTGAGTTTGTTGATGGTTCTCAGCTTGCTAGGAGGGTTTTCCCCGGGTGCTCTGGTTTTCCTCCTCCTGAAAAACCAACACCTCTAAATTCCAATTCGATAAGTACAGAAGAATAGAGGAACCACATGAAAACCAGCTAGGGCTGATGTGGCTTCCCCTCTAAGTATATGTTCGAGTGGCAAAAACAATATCTCACGAGTGAGCACAGTGAATGAGTGAGATATTGTTCTTGCTACGAGAACATAAAATTGTTATCTTCGAGCTAACGTGTAATGTTCTTTTTATAATATAGACGTAATGACGACGGCGTTTTTGACGATTTTCGGAAGATTTCCGACCTCTTTCCGAAGATTTTTTAAAATTGTTCCGAAGGCCAGAGGAACGTTACCGAACATTTTCCGAAGATTGCAGAAGGCTTTCAAAGAAGACCCCAAGATGTTTCGATCATGCACAAAAGAATTAGAAGTACAATTTAAGAGACACACTTGATATGAGTGAAATCATCGACATCTTCACTAGTGAGGATATGGAAATTGCGCCAGTGAAGTCCCGGATGTAGTTTCTATGAATTTTACGAGTGGTGTATTGTCCAGTAAAACACTCGTGTAATAATATGTTATTTATACGCTAAAAGCGCAGGTCGCATTTTCTGTGGATGATTGACAATATGGATAGAAGTGATCTGACTATGTTTCTGTTATATCAGTAAATATAGTCCTGTTATTTGTTTGTAGGGGGTTCGTTCCACTGGACAGCATGGTGGTGCATTGCTACAGGGTTCATACGATGAACAGGAAAGTGCACAGTCCTTTGCGGAGGCACTTATGGCCTGGCGAAATTCTGGCAAAGAAGAGAAAGTGTGGACAAATCCCACAGATACAAAAGGTAAGTGAAATATAATTAAGTAATTCTTTAACAGTCCAGTAATTAGTCAACGAGGAGAGTATTTTTCTGTTATTGAAAGAAATAAGCACATCTTATTTTTTCACTTGTAAAGGAACTTACATGGGGAGGGGTCAGGCTTTCTAGAGCTTCACCCATATACCCATCCTCAGATTGAAAGAACAAAAGTGAGACTCGTAAGACTGGTTTACAGACCATAATTGAAGAGCTTTTGATTACGATCCCTGCCACTTGTCTCCACCTCTCTAACTGGTACCACAAAAATTTGAGAGAGACGTTTGATTGAGCTTCTGTGGGTTGAAGTTTACGTGCTACAGGTGTTGTTGGTCGAGGACGGTTTACTAATGGAATGTCTCGTCCGTTTTGTTGTAGGTAATTCTCGTGACACAAGCACCACCCCAGAGCCTTCCAAGTATCAAGAGCTCAAACTGAACTTTGGACCAAACAAGTCACTAAGTTATCTTGACCGCATGTTACTCAAGAAACACCATGGCAATCCAACGTCCCCGCAGACACCTAAGGGGGCAAAGAGTGAGGGAACTGAAATGTTACCAAATGCAAATGATGCTTCGAACAGTTCAACAACTGAAGACCGGCTAGGATTGAACTACAGAGAAATCTTTCAAAGTCTTGGGGCCTCAAACCGAAAAAGTATTAAAGAAAATAACGTGGCACCATCAAAGAGTGTTATATATATCGAAGAAGTAAACGATGATGACTTTGGAGGGGAGGAGACAGCCGCTTGTATTATAGAGGAAAAGGACACTCACCCCCACCCTCAGGCAGCACCCTTGTCACGTTCTGGGAGAATCAGTATCATGTGTATGACTCCCACAGGAAGGTTCCAGGCTGATAGTGACGCGCTGGTGTTGGAGGATGTTTCACCAATATACACGAACAGCCCTGCTTTAGAACATGCAGCTTTGTCGAGGCTTAGTTCTAGAAGGGGGCATTCCCGCGTGGGTCAACTTCAAGAGCAAACCGGCGGGTCGACAGCAAGGGTGTGGAGTCCACAACCACGTCATGTGGGTCTGTCAGAGTTTTTCCTCGCCGGTGTTCAGGATGGATCGGCTTCGGGCAGAGTGTCTTGCGAAAGGGATGCCTCGTTTGACCTGACGTCAGTGAAACCCGATAAGTTGAGTAAGCGTCTTCTATCACAAAATGTGTGGAAACCTCTTGAAAGCGTCTCTGCTAACGATAATACGATCGATAGACAAGAACAACAACAGCAACAGAGCGAGGGAGGTAAAGATAGTCCGCGACCTATTATCCCTCTTTTACACGAACCAAACTTATCAGATGAAAACAGTGATAGACCAGACTCGCAATCCTCCACCATTTTAAAACCAGTGGAACGTGAAGACGATGCTCAGATTCACGACTTCGGAATCGTGGATTTCCTTAAAGCGCAGCCGTACATGCCCAAAGGCTTCGAAGACTACAGCCAAGTACACCGCGTGTCCACAGTGTCTCCGCTGACCCTGAGCCCAAATCCTCCGAGTTTTCACTGGTCAGATGACAGCGATGACGACTTCTTAGCGCAACTCTGCACCCAAAGCGCGCAAGATGACCAGAGGGCAGACCAAGATGAGGATGACCGGGCGACATTGACTGACCTGGCCTGGGAACTAGCCTCGACTACAGGCCGGTTGACTCGGTGCGAATTAGATGACGAGGAAGGGGAGGGTGAGGAGGAATTTGATGAGGACAGTATCGAGACCAATGACTTTGGCTCAGGTCTGAGTTCAAGCGAAGAAGACACTAACGCAGTCGACACCTACAGCGCAAATATTAATAGAATCAAAGAGAAAGACGAGAACACGCTTGCAGAGGAGGAAGTCCATGCATTGAAATGAAGTTTACTTCTTTCTTCCGTTAGTAACAGCGTAGTCATAGATTGGAACATTGATATCCCTCCGTGATATGGCAAGGCTGTTGAAATCTGTCACTGAAAGATGCTTCTCCAGTGTGTTTGCTGCATTGAAAGAAGACGATTAGTCTCAGTTCCTTTAAGATTTCCTGGCATCATTAAGAATGTAGGTTCTTCCACGCCTTTTAATCTAAAAATAACTCAAATCAAAATTCTTTTTCACACTATGTGAACCATTTAAACAGAAACCTTAACCACAGTGGACTGTTAAGAACCACTTGAGGTTACGATCTTAGATCATTAGAAATCACTTCCGAGTTGGCTTTTCCTCTGTCTTGGTGTGAAACAATTCATATGAAAATGTGTTCCGCCTCCAGGTTCATTTTCATACAATTCAAACTCATTTTGTTATTTTTCATCTGAAAGGTTTTGCACTTGGACTCGTTTTGAAACAGAGGCACAAGGCAGCTCGCAAATATCCTATTATATTGCCCTCTTAAAACGATTCAGTATTTTGACCCTGTAGTGTATAAATCTATTACAAGGTTTATCACAGTCAGTGTAGTCATAAAACTTCAGGAAAAACGAGATTAGAAACTCTGGTACTTTGTTAGAACTTGCTAGGGAAAAATTTCATTTCTCAAAACTCTTGTCAGATATTGTTCTCCTTCCTTTTATCCTTGAAAGGAAATGGCTTCATTACCAGTGCATGGCTGAGAAACAATGAATGAAACAATGAATGGTTGTACGTTTAGTTCGTTTTTTGTAAAACAGATTTGTTGTCTTGTTTGTAGCCCTTATTGTTCTCTGTTAGGTAAGCAAAAGTTACGTTTTAGTCAGTGTTTCATGGGGAAACTATTAAACTTAGCGAGTATTCATGGACATTTTTGGTGGATGCCATTTTTGACGCTACTTTGTTTATACTCAGAGGTTATGATCCTCCTCTTGACGATAATTGTTTCCATGACGAAAAAAGCCAAGTTACTCCTCTTCTTTCAAGACCGGTGCCTGGCACGCTTTGCCCAGGGTGAAAACTACTCAGGAATACAAGTAGAACTTTTCATTATACATATTTTTTGTATCTCGTGCCTCGGTATTATTAGCCTCTTTCAAGCGCTCAGTTAGTTGTGGCGCATCGCGGAAAACAGCGCGCGAAAATGTTAATGAAGCTCGGCGAGAGGAAGCGAAATAAAGCCTGCGGGCAAACTTAACAAAAGGTCGTTCCGGGTACACCAGGGTCTGGTATACTCTCTGATTGGTCAATTTTGACAGACTTTGTCAACGCTCGAGCATCACTGACGCAGATTAGATATGCGATATGGGAGCGGTCAGTGACGGGTCGGTACAAACCGTCGAACCCCACTCTACCCCCCTTTTAGACCCCTTTTGGACCCCCATCTGCACCCCTAACTTTTCTTTCAAAAGATATGGGTAAAACTAAACGACGGCTTCATGATAAGAAAACTGAACACTTTAAGGCCCTCGGTAAAATGGCAATACCTCAGCCATTGCTGACCTCGTCAAAACCACTGGACATAACATCGAGTGGGATCACTGATATTTTGGCCAAGGGCAAAACCGACTACCATTGCAAAATCAAAGAGACCTTATTTATTCAAGAACTTAAGCCAGCTTTCAATGCCAACATCGGTGAAAAGCTGATGCTTTACTAATCTACTCTAATTTTTATATTTTACTGTTAAATATTTGCTTAATCAAGGCTCCAGACCCCTCACCTTTGTTATATATAGATAGCTGTTTTAATTTTAACGGTTACTTGTATTTATATAAAAACCCAAGTTATTCTCGCATTTTGATTGGTTCTTGCCTATGATCTTTTAGAAGAGAGACGCACGATTGACGTCATCATTACAGAGATTTTGCCTCTTGTGTTTTCGCTCAAAACAGGTTTCAGCACTTATATTTGGATGGGTCCTTATAACCACTCTTTATCGTTTGATGCTACAATCATGGAATCAGAGCCACCTTAAATTTTCGAAAATTTAAGGTGGCTCTGAAACGCATGTACAGAATTTTTTTAAACTGTGCCAAAAGTTGCGTCTTTTCATACCAATCAAAAGTTGACGTGTTCACCAATGATTGGGCAGTCATTTGATACCATGATTCTAACATCAAGTGAGAAAGCGTGGTTAAAGCGACCCATCCAGATATAAGTGCTGGAAACTGTTTTGAGCCACCTCAAGGACGTTCGCGCTAATTGTTTTTGCGCATCCTTACTGCGCACGCAAATCCACATGCCACGTCATGCCACTCCATACATCGAGCGCGCGCGCTAAATACTAAAATCAACAATGATAGGGCAGATGGCCATTGCTATAGCTTTGATTAGATTAAACGATCTTGGACGTTCGGTGACCCCTACTTTTCTTTTCAGAAACAGATTTCATTTACCATTATCTCCACATTGTCCCAAATGAACAAAAAATCAATGTGGGAAGTTAAAAAAATCAAGATTTCTGTCCACAGAACATGGAATCCTGCCATCTTGCGGCTGCAAGGCCCGTGAAACTATGGTCGCTAAATGCGAACTTGTTCTTTGAGGAACCTCACCAGTTGACTAAATTCGCTCGACAGGTCCATTTAAACCATATTTGGCAGAGAACATTTCCCTTCAAAGCTCTAATTGCAATATTTTGGGACTTACAGCCACTGTGGTCTTCTTCGCTAACGGATCGAAGCCCGATATATTCAGATTTCCAAAACGAAGTCGGTGACCCCCCATTTTTTACATTTCTGACATCGCTTACTCATTATCTTACAATGGTAAAATTTTCAGAAAAAAATCAATGTTAGAAAAATTTCGCGCGAACGTCCTTAAAATGGCGGAAAGTTTTGAGAATCTAGATTATATTTTTTCGTGGCTGGGCAAACGATAAGGTACAAAAAAGTCTTGCTGTGGCATTGAACAGGTTCGAGAAGCAGGAAGAAGAAAGATAAAGCCGTTTCTTTTAGAAAAAGATTCGGAAAAAATACTCGAGCAGTCTCAGTCGGCAGTCGAGTGAGACTAAACCAAGCACAAAATTGGTGCTGGTAGGCCGAGAACCATTGCTTTATCTCGAATTTAACCAATCCTATTGAGAAAATGTTTCTGAGATCAATTTATTTAAAATATTCAACTCTTTCCAGTCTCAAAATAACTGTTGACACCATGACTGATGTCAGGAATGAAACATGAAAACACCACTTTTAAAATCAGTTAAAATAAACAGATAACCTTGCTTTTCCGGCGATGCAAGTATTCCAATTCATTACAGGGCACAGCAGCGAACTAAGTACAGCTCACGGCTAACTGTATCGTAGTTAAAATGTGTCTCCGACATTATATCAAACCAGGAGCCATAATCAGGGACGGAGACCGTAAGCGCTCGCCATTTCTAGTATTGGGGTTGGCGCCATGATATGGGACAATTTTTCTATTTTTAGAACAAATTGCGCCATCGCCTGCGGCACACGCGCGTACATTGCTGCGAGGAGTTTCGCGGATGTCGCGCAGAGAAAAAGGCGTCCGAAATTCCCGAAATCGTTTATGCTTTTTGCCCACAACGCAACGCCTTTCTGGCTGTTGGAATTTTGGTTAAGTATGTTCGTCGTAAGACGTAAGTTGCTCCAGTTTGAGTGAAGACAGGGCTGAATTTAGGTATGTCTCGCTTTATGTCGCTGACCAAGTTTAGTTCCGCTGCTCCTTTTACAAGAACTTTACATTACTCCAATCTAAATTTCACATATGAAGAAGATTAGCAGCTTTTCCATAACACAAAAAAAAACTAGTTGGATGTTTGGATATAGCAGCGTTTAGGCCCAATAAGTGACGATAGGTTTATGTCTGTAGATGCTGCTTAGTTTTGTTTGTGTAAAAATCCAATAAATTGTCTGTTGTCGATGAATAAGAGCGCTCGCTTATGCGTGTTTTGCACAGCTAGTAAAACATAAGAAATTGGACTTCGCACTTTGGTGTGAAAACGTACATCGAACTCATATAATATCTCAGTTTTTGACCATGTTTAAGGTTGATTAATGTTTGAGAACATATTAAAAGCTTAGCTGAAAATATGTGAATACAGCAGAAATAATCAGAAAAGTTACGACGACGCTTTTAATAAACTCGAATAAAGATTGATTCAAAACTCCTAGTCCATTTTATTTTCGCAGTGGAAAGTTCCACTATGTGAAAGAAACACACACGATGTCAATAGCCTTTTGACGAACGTTGGTGAAAATTGTTGTTGCATCTCAGCACAAAAGACAACGAAACAAATCTTTATCACGATTTGTCGACAATCTGAAAACACCGAGTCGGACTTGAAAGTGCACGCGCTGCTCTATGCAAATGAGCTACTCGTACGCGTCAGACAAGAAACTATTAAAAACAGGTTTTGGTTATGATAAAGCATTGTTTGGCAGACTCACAAACTAACTCGATACCGGAGTAAACAGTTTTCTTACAGAACTTTTCTCAACACCGGAGAACAAAAGTTTACGCGTACAACTAGCCGGAGAGCGAATTTTTTTCATTCACAGCGCGAAATTAAAGAAATTCTCGACTCTGAAAAACATCCCTTTTCCATTCAATCAGAACATAAAAGTACATAGAAGAACCCTGGTTCTTCTTCTCTGCCTTATCCCCTGCCATCGCTGTGAAAAATCGGGAAGAGAATCTCGCAACTTTCACAACGAAACGTGACAACATCCACGCGAGAGCCCAAGACACGTGCGTGGATTAGCGATTGGCGCAATTTGTTCTAAAAATAGAAAAATTGTCCCATATCATGGATCCGCGTGGATTCCAAGACTTACGGTCTCCGTTCCTGATTATGGCTCCTGATCAAACTGATTTAAGAATCACCAACCACAGAAAACAAAATCACAAATGCTCCCTTCATTCAAAACTCGAATCAAATGGCCTCTAGGTTGACCGCAACCACATTTTTTCTCAACTCCTGTAATTTTTAATGCAAAGTCCAAGCTTTTCGGCTCACAGGGCTGCTCTGATGACAGAAACTCACTTGACTTTTCCAGCATTTTCTTTAAAATTTGTAGCGGAGCTCCGGCAGCCCGAAGGGCCTCCTAGCGGAGCCCCATACTCATATAGGAAAGAAAAGGAAACCCATGAGTTGATTTTCTCATTGTGATCATGGCTAGCGGTATTGCTCGTGGGCGCGTACGTATGACGACGACGACGACGACGGTGGACTCGCGCAAGAGCTTGTTACCGTGTACTTTACTTTTTTGATATATGACATCATGTTATGATCAATTGACACCTGTCAAATCAAGTTATCCGCTGACCAGTATCACGTGGTCACATTGCGGGCTCAAGTTTATAGATCATGGAGATCACGTGTTTCATTTAAGTTGCCCGCTGACCAAGTGCTGGTTTTCGATTGGATCGCATTGACTTATGCTCACCTTGCTAACATATGCATAAACAATTTCAACGCGATTAACAAAAGACGCAAAAATATCAAACGCCTGATACGCTATTAATGATGATGTTGTTTGCGGGCAGGACACAATCTGTTTATTGATTGATTATCGATTTGTCTTAAAAGATGGGACTGGGGAAGAGCCAGTATTTTTAATTCATTCTGATTGGATGCCGATGAGGTCATCGTGCCATGATGCTTTGGGACAGCCTCCCTATAGTCAGACTTCGAACCCAACACACCCAATCTTCACCATGGCCGCTTGCAGAAAGAACTTGTGCATTTTTAGGGCGGAACACTGTAAGTATTTTATCGATTTTTTTTAACGATTGTGTCGCCATGGAAATCTGTGAGGCCGATCCCAGGTCCTCTGTCGACGGTGGTGAGCAATTATGATGCTACCGCTGACCACGATGAAAACCAAATATAAAACTAGATCCTCGCCTCAAGTCTATTTGCATAACAATATATAGAAATTCAAAATCACCATCTACTTTATGCAAATGAGCGATTTCTTTTGTTCTTTTTGACATGTTGTATTGTTGTAGGTATACGAGCGTCCTATACTCTTCACTCTACATTGCTATCTAATCTACAAGCCTATGGTGTCGGAAGCAACTCGTCTAACTGGGTTAAATTAGCACTAAAATTTACACTTCAGAGTTAATTCTCTGTTGCATCATTTGTGTTCATAGTGCTACGCGGCAAAACATTCACATTAACTGGTTTAAATCCTAATTAGATAATTGAACGCAGAAATGCTTTGGAAATGGCTCTCTCGGATAACTAACCTTTAACTTGCGGTATTCCACAAGGTACAATCCTTGGACCTCTCCTCTTTATACTCTATGTAAATGATCAACCGAGCTGTCTTGATAACTCACGTCCTAGAATATATGCCGATGATACTCATTTGACTTTTGCCAGTAACGATGTTGCGCACCTAGAAGAAAATATGAACGATGATCTAACTAAAATTGCTAAATGGTTAACGGCATGTAAAGTCACTCTTAATAAGTCACAGACTGAGTTTATGTTGATTGGTTCGAGGCAAAAGTTAAATACGTTTAATTAATAAACTCGCGTCTTTTACTATCGACAGTAATTCTATAAAACAAGTTAACTCCCCTACCTTTTGTCAAGTTTGCCCACAGGCTTTCTTTCGCTTTCTCTCACAGCGTTTCTTTTTTTAAATTTATTTCTTCGTACGCTGTTTCTCGCGCTGCGCCTCAACTAACTGAACGCTTGGAAGAGGCTACGATATTATAAATGAGCTTCACGCGTGTGTTCACGCAGGATATCTCCCTACACATGCTGCTCAAATACTAGTACTGTTTCCAAACGAGATTGGGGAGGGACTCTAAGAGGGAGTGCCTGGCTCGAAAACACTTCGACAAGGATAACCCGAATGTAGCCATGGGATCTTCACCAGAACGCCCATTGCTAGCTGCACTTGCCGTAAAACGTGCTCAGCCCGCTTCGATCGCTAAGGTTTTTCTTCGCCAAATATCCCAATTGGGAGCTTGCTGATAAGCAGGCTTTAAATTCTACGATTAGGCCAACAGTTCACACTAATCCAGAGTAACTACTCATTAGAGTCGTGTGGGGGCTTGCATAAGCCCTCTTCAAACGGAAAGAATTTGAAAACACCGGTTTTGGGTTTTAGTGTGAACAGAAAACATTTTTCGACGTCACGATATAATTCTGTGATGGCGGGAACACAAACCAGATACCTACAATTAGCCATACGTGACTTCAAATTATATACCCTTATTATGCGCATGCTCAAAGATCCACAACCAGTGATTGTTTATCGATGTAGTGTGGACGAAAAACATTTTCCCCGTTTTCAGATTTCTCCGGCGTGGTGTGTAGTTGACAGGCGTCTAAATCGTTAGAATGTTCAACGTGTCGCCGAACACTGCTCAACTCTTCCAGATTCAAAATAACTCTATTACAACAATTCCCTTTCACTTATACATAACATCTTTTGCAACACTATGTACGTCAAACAACTGTTGCGAATATAGCCCAGTGTAGTACTTACCTTTATGTAACAGGTCTGGAGAAGTTTGCAGTCACAGCTAGTCATTAACGCATAATTGCTGCCGCAGTGAGTAAGCCTGAAGCAAACGAATGACGGCAGCTCTATAATCGGGACGTCTTATTATAGGGGCCTTGAAAACGTGTTTGCGAAACGCAAGGAATTGTGGTAGCAGAAAGATCAAAGGCGCAAGTAATTGTGGTTATGTGCGAATGGAAAAATTAACATGCGCTGTTTTCCATGTGTTCTTGCGCGTTGAAAAATGTCCGACTGAAGATTAGGTTTTCACAGCTGTGGAAATTGCTCTTTTTACGCTTGTTTGTCTTTTTTTACGCTTTTATCTTTATTGCTGCGTAGTGAGTGAACCCGGACAACAGACTGAAGCATCAGTGCTACAGAAACGAAGAAGTTAGTAGCTCTAAGGCGCCCGCCGTGATAGAGAACAAAGTCAGTTTTCAAATTTTATCGTTTGCTTACCGTAAACTAGATTTGTGGAAGTAAACCAGTTGTAATCACTCCTGAAAATGGTTTGACGTTGTAGTGTGATGTTGATGATGTTTAATTGTGTAAAAGTAAAATTTTGGTTTATAACCAGGCATCTGTTTTTATAGTTTGAAGCAGAGTTCCCTATAATCATCAAGTGTAATTTGCGATCTGTTAAAGTTAATATTATCTTAAAAGATTTTACTGGTACCATTTATATAGGATTAAGCATTTTCTCCCCTTCTTCGCTCGTAATCTATTTGTAAGCACCATCAGGTGTTACCGTTTTTGGATTATTGCGACATTGTTTAGGGTGCTAGAAATAACAAAGTATTAATGGACTCCCTTCAGGTGCTGCAGAACGGAGCTGCTAAGATTGTCCTTGATCGACCTGCTTACTCTTCTTCCACTCAAGCGCTCTTGGATCTTAAGTGGAAAGAACTTCGTGTTAGACGGCGCATTCATAGGCTTATTAATGTTTTTAAATGTCTTAATGGTCTTTCGGACCATAATTATAATTTTACTACAAACTTGTCAGTTCATAATTACCAAACGCGCCATGCCAACGATTTGCGGATTAATAGGTCTCGGTGTGGCAAAGGCCAATTACGTTATTATTATTATTATTATTATTATTATTATTATTAGTATTATTAGTATTATTGTTATTAATATTACTGTTAATGTTACTGTTTCCGTTACCGTTATTATTATTATTACTATTATTATTATTATCTGCACAGTTTATTCAACATTTTGGAAATCACACGGGGGAAGAATATATAGTTCATTCAAATTCTTTGCAAAAATTACGGCTTGTGGTGTTAGTAAAAATTTCTAACCAGAAGTCATCCAGCCTAAAACACATTCTAGAATATTTTATTTATCATGCAATATTTGAACTTAGAAACCTTGCAACAATGCTATTTAATTCCTTTGAGAAGTTTCTGGAAACTCCAGGTGTACTTGTAGCAAGAGTCGGTAAGTGAACGATGAAATTCTTAATGTAAGGCTTAGTGTAACATTAGCATAACTGGTAACATCAACATAACTTAACATCAACCAGTTATGTTAATGTGATCGACAATCCCGAGTCCTATCTTGGAACACACCTGCCCTGCATCGACACTCCTTACATCCTTCTTCCCTTCGGCAGCATTTTGTACAGTACCATTTAGGTAAACTCATTATTGAGTAAATACAGATTATTGCAATCGAACTCGGATAAACATACGAAATAACCCATGATAAACTATCAGGAAGCAGGTACAATTCTGCAAACGTTTTTACAGCAAATTAACAATACTTAAGCAACAGACAACAAGTTTCTATGGGTTATAGGCTGATAAACCACTTGGGATGTTGGTAAAACACGAGAAGAATTTGTAAACCACGAGCCGCAGGCGAGTTGTTTACGAATTCTTCGAGTGTTCTACCAGCATCCCAAGTGGTTTATCAGCCTATAACCCATAGAAAACTTGTGGTCTATTGCTTTTATATCATAATTCAGAAGACGCGCGATTTTTCCGTAGGTTTACCGGCACAATAACCCACAGCTGATTGACCAATCAGAGGCGCGCATTGGTTTGATTATTATATAAAGAGTCTTAGCCAGTAGATTAGTCCCTGGCGTCCTCGGGTCAGTTCCGCCTGGAAAAAAGAGACGACTACTAATTCTTATTTTTAGGCCTTGAACGTTTTCCCTAAATTGTTACTTGTGTAATTTGGGCAATAAACTCAAGTCAATATTTTAACAAAAGAAGAAAATATTATAAACTTCAACAATGTTTTGCAAATTAATGAAAAATAATTACTTCTTGGACTTTCGAGTGGTAAGAACCTCAAAAGGAAGGCGCTCAATAGCAGCAGTTCCTCTCGAGTTATCAATGGCATTCAGGACTGTCAGTGTTCCTTCGAAAACGTAACATCTAAAAACAGCTAAAAATTGATTATAGAGAAAATAAATCCACTGTCAGATTTTTGTTGGATTCAAGCGTACGTTTTAGACAAGCCAAACCATTATTAGTAATATAATGTCCAGACAAATATAACCTGGCCAGTGTTGTGTTGGATTTCAGGGCATCAGCCAGACTTGCTACACCATCATCACGAATGTAATTGTTGGCCAAATTCAACTTCGTTAGTGTATTGTTGGATTTCAGCGCATCAGCCAGAGCTTTTGCACCATTATTACCAATGCCACTGCCGTTCAAATCTAACTCCGTTAGTGTTTTGTTGGATTTCAGCGCATCAGCCAGACTTGCTGCACCATCACCACGAATGCGCAAATTCAACTTCGTTAGTGCTTTGTTGCATCTCAGCGCATCAGCCAGAGCTTTTGCACCACCATTACCAAAGCCACTGCAGTTCAAAGCTAACTCCGTTAGTGTTTTGTTAGATTTAAGCGCATCAGCCAGACTTGCTGCACCATCACCACGAATGTAATTTTTGCGCAAATTCAACTTCGTTAGTGTTTTGTTGCATTTCAGCGCATCAGCCAGGGCTTTTGCACCATCATTACCAATGCCACTGCCGTTCAAATTCAACTCCGTTAGTGTTTTGTTGCATTTCAGCGCATCAGCCAGATCTGCTGCACCAGTATCATTAATGTAATTGTAGTGCAAATTTAACTGCGTCAGTGTTTTGTTGGATTTCAGCGCATCAGCCAGACTTACTGCACCATCAACACGAATGTAATTGTTGCCCAAATTCAACTCTGTTAGTGTTTTGTTGAATTTCAGCGCATCAGCCAGATTTGCTGCACCAGCATCACCAATGGAATTTTCAGACAAATCCAGCACCGTCAGCGTTTTGCTGGATTTCAGCGCATCAGCCAGACCCCCTGCACCGGCATCATCAATCTCATTGTCACATAGAATTAACCTTATCACTGATCTGTTGGATTTAAGCACATCAGCTAGAACAACAACGTTTACAGCACTGCGTTTGCCAACATGTAGGTCAAGAGTTTCAAGTTTAAGAAGTGAGCCAAGCTCACGAGCCATGGTTGCTTGGAAACTGCCGTCTTTTTGTTTACATTCTCTTGTGCACTCCAATGCAACAGTAAACCAACCATTTCTGTCTGCCTGGTTCACCTCTGTTATCATACATTTGATAAGGGTTACTGCTTGGGGTACTGCATCTTTCTTGGCTCGCGCTGCCAGCAAGCCACACGTGTATGGAAGCACCTCTTTCAGATCATGAGCATATCGTTTGTCACCAACTAAGCTTTCAGGACTGATTTTCTTCTCGATAAGCTGACAATACAGAAAAAAACCTGCAAACCATTCTTGGAAACTCCTGTGTTGAAAACTATAACGCAGACCCGGTCTTATCTTGCTTCTCCCAGTCTGTGCTGATAAAAAGTCGAATACAGGTGACTTCTTTGCATGGCTTTTGAGCTCACTTTCCTCAAAGTCATACTGTTCTTCAAGCAGACCCTTCAATGCTATATCGCCAAGATGCTTCAGTTGAGCGTCATATACGTCAATGAGGTCGTTGGTTTCTGGCATTCCTTCCTTGTTGTTGTATCTTTTAAGGACACATCCTGTCATACCCAGGTACAGTTGACTTCTACTTTCTGGAAAACTACCATCATGTTCCTCAAAAACGAGGCAAAGGAGTGTAATGTCTAGAGGACTTGCCGCCATGTCTTTGAGGTTTTCAACTCTTGTAAGTTCTGACAAGAGCTTCATGGCCTTAACCTCCGATTCATGGAAGTACTTGAAGATGAACGCCTGTGCATCTTCTTTGGTAAATCCTTTAATTTCCAGCAAGGTGTCACAGTGGTTTCGGACCTTACTTCCAACCTCGTTCCGTGCCGTAGCAACCAAGCGACATTTTGGAAGTTTTTTTCCCTCAATAATTTCTGAAATCATTGGCAGTTTACTCTCTGCAACTTCATCCAATCCATCAAGTACCAGCAAAACGTTGGTTTCATTCTGGATAATGGAGCTGAAGAATCGCTTTCTGTCGCGTTCTTCAACATTGTCGGGCAGAAGTTGATAATCAATGGTCTCCCATAGGTCAGACTTTAAATCACAACAATTCAGAAACAGCACGGTTTCGAACCTTGGAAAGCAATCTTCTTCTTCTTGCTTCCCTGTAGTCCATGGCTTCCCTGTAGCCCAGTCATATGCGAGCTTTCTGCAGTACGTTGTTTTCCCCGTACCAGGCTTTCCTTCAATTAACACGGTTCTAGACCTCCTCCACGGTTCTAGACCTCCATGTGGTTTAAAGATGCCAGACATTTTGACAAAGTCGGCTGTCACTGTTCTTCTTGTTTTGTTTCTGCTGACCTTTCGGAGTGTGGTAGAAATACTATCAAGGTGAAACTGAGATTCTTCATGCCAAGGAAACGGTGTTACATATCCCTCTTGGGCTGTGTATAATTGGCGAATTCCATCAGTGAGCTTAGCTGGATTTAAAACATAGAAAAGCAATTAACAAAAAGCTACTTCAAGTACCTTGTTTATCTAAAATACGAAATATGTAAACAATCAACCAATCATAGATGTTTTAAAAACAGGAAAGCATCCTGGGCCAGGTTGTTTAAAGCCCGATTAAGTTAACCAAGGGTTAGCTAGAATTTTGACTTTAGTTTGTAACTTTTTGATGAGATGTTCTGTTTATATTGTTTGTCCTTCAGTTTTTAGATGTAGTAATCTCAAACTACACCAAAGATTAGAGGCGAAAAACATTTTTAAACAAGAAAAAGTAATGCTTCAGTTAACGTTTAATCCTGGGTTAACGTTACCCGGCTTTCGAACAACTCGGCCCTAACCCCAAAGGTTTTATTCTCTTCTTTCTGCTACTGAAGCGAATAAGTCCTCCATGTGTTCATCTGATCGCTTCGCAACTCGTTTTCATCGCTTCGCAGCTCTCATTGAGCTGAAAAATAGAAACGAGGAAACCCCTAGAACTAAGAAAACGGGCAACCGAACAATATCCCAAGTTTTGAAAAGCGTGATATAGTAACGTGCACTCATAATTATAACAAGAAATTTTTAATCTTTGTCTGTAAAGGTTGGTTTGCACAAACGCATAAGCAAAAGACTAATCGATACAAGTAGGTGACCTACAAGTCCCTCTACAAACAGTACACAACAGTCGAAATATAAAGGTTTCTGTGGGAAAACGGTTATATTCTTTCGCCTAAAAATTACTAAGGAGTATGAATAAAGGTAATTTCACTGCTTTCCTATACAAAGCCTTATATTTCTACTGTTGCGTAGCCTGACTACTACCTTATACGTACGGAGACGCTTAGATCCTTGGGCCACCTGTGACGTTACTGCAGCATCTTTTTAGTCTTTTAGATCAAAACAAAACCTCCACTCCCGACTGAACTAAAGAACACTATAACACTCAATTGGCGGCTGTAGAAGAACTTGGAAAAGCAATATATGTCATGAGGATAGTTTGCCAGTTTTGACTTAAGATTTTATGTAGCACATGACACGAAACCTGTATGACACGGTTATTTCGTGATTTTGAGGTGTGCACTTAAATTCCATGTTTTTAAAAGTCTTCTATTTTGAATCACTTTAACTTGGCGTTTTCGAGTAACACAAAGTTTATTTCCTTGGCAATGTTACTTAAACATGTCCTTAAATTTAGTAAACCGACTCTATCAAAGGTACAATAACGTCAAAATTAACAAATAGGCAACGGTACAAGAGTAACAGCAAAGTAGTCTCGCCATGTCCCCAAACAGTTCATGTTTGTACGTGAATTATTGGTCAGTTAAAAAGGCGAGGAAGGGTAGTTTAGGAGAAGAGGCGACCAGGCTAACCAGAGACGTTACCTTGTGTGATGGATGTCCAGTATTTTACAGGAGCACTCATCTCATCATCATCCCAATAACGTCTGTATTTCATGAATTCTAAGGATCAAAATTTAGTTTTGATTAGTCGAAATCGACGCACAGTCCTTACATTTACCGTATTTATTTACATTAACCAAACAACGATGGGGTCAGCAATGGATTTGCGGACTTTCCTTGTTCAAATAGGGGCGGGCAACTCGTAGTATTAAAGAAGAAAAAGTTCCTTTAAATCTGTTATATATCTATTTCACTTCTCTACTACGGAGAGACGTTTTTCGTACAAAAACATCAACCCTTCGAAACGTCAGAAATAAATGTCACTGTTACTGTCAGTCTTGATCTTGTAAATGGTTGTTAATGTCAGTCACACCCGGAAAGGAATTGTATATCAAAAGGATTTACTTAGCATCTGCTTCTCAAGGTAGTTTCTCTCCCTAGACAATTGAAGTAAAATTTCTTATGTTGAAAACCTTAGTTTATGTCATCACCTTCATAGTAGGGCGAGTAACGGAAAACATTGGCATGACTCAAATATTGAAAAACCACAGACGCTGCCATAACGCTGGCAAAACGTTGCCAGGGAACAGTAGTCGATTCATTGCCACCGGCAAAACCTGCAATGCCTTTGAAGGTAAGCCATTCTACGCCCGTGTCAAATGCGGCGGTAAAGAGACCTGCAATAGAGAGACGTAATTTTTTAAACACGATTTACTTACGGTAATCCTCATCTGTACAAGCCAGAAAAGAATGGAGCTACGTTAATTTTTGTTAGTTACGAAAACGCGTGAATCCGAAGCATCAGCATGGCATAAATCTTTCCCAGAGCTGGGTACCTTATTTGCCGGACCAGACATCTGTATATAGTGGTTAAAAATTTAAATTTTAGAGCTCAGAGCGATTTTCTATCCCTTGCGGTTTTTTGCCGCAAAACGGTAGAAAACTACATGTTGTAATAACCCAAAGTCCACGTTAAAAGTGTAAAATCTACTGTTTTCGAATGACAATATCATGACTGTCTTTTGTCCAAATTTCGTGCAAAAACTATCGTTTGAAAGCTCATTTCGCGGACTATTTTCTTCGAAACAAGTCATTTTCCTTAGCGGTTTCGGTATAGGCTAAGCTTTGGTTTTAAATTGCTTGTGTGGTCTTGATTTTCACGATAATAATCTCCATTTCGTAGCAAAGAGTCTGAAGGAGTGGTGCAATCTGAGCAATTAACAACCTGGAATAACTGCAGAATGCACGGCAAGTTAATATCACAGAAATAACAGCACGGTTTTATTTTTCCCGAGCGCCATCTCACCCTGCTTGGTAACTTTTTTAAAAAAAACACGGCGAATTTTTCATGCATGTGTATTATGTAATTGTACAAATTATACACATTTTTCGTGTCTCGAGGAAATATAGTGATTGAACTTTCGGTGAATCCTGGTTGGCTCGTAGACTGATTGTAGCGTCGGCATTATGATGAAGCTCGTAGGAAGTTGAAGAAGATTCCTTAAGAATATCTCTGAGTAACAGAGATGCCCCCAACCATATAGAGTTTGCTTGGCCCAAACAAGTCTGACCTTTTGTGACAGCCGCTGAGTCCATCCTTTGGCAGCATTAACTCAAATAGAGTCAATAATCTGTAATTACCTCTACTAATATATTGAAAAGATCTGCATTCCTAGCCTAAAAGTTAACAGGAAACGATCGATTGACGGACATTCACACCCATACCAGTACTTCTGAACGCCACATTCATAGGCATTCAGAGTTGAAAAGGAAACAAAACAGGAAATGCCATATGTTTACAAAAACTTATATGTGTTAAATTCTTATTGAAGCATTTGCATTGTGTTTGATGTGTTGCTTGTTCTACCTCTAAAATTATACCGTCCTCCGGCTTAACCTTGTGTAAGTGTCATATAGTGTGTACTGTAAACTAATTGAAAAAAACACTTTGTAAGTAGTCTAAAAATAAAGTAGGTAGAATAAAGTCATTAAAAGAACTTCCCATTGTAAGTAGTGTTTAACATGAATATCCCTACGTATTTATTGTAATGAGGGGAAGCTTTGTTAGTATTGTAATTACTGTACGTAGTTCTGTACTGCTGTATTAAATAAATAAATAAATAAATAATGTTATGTGCCGGTGAATTACCATACAAACATTCTTAAACCATCCGAAAGTAACTGTTACCTAAGAGTAATGGCTACCCAAAAGTAGCGGCCTCTTTTGCCTACTATATCCTAGACTACCAGGGAAAGTTACTTTCGTAATCTTACGGTATGCATCAACGGTACCTTTGACCTCCATCTCAACTGCCACCGCTCTGGGGAACAACTGAACCAGTTGGTCACGTCGCTCATCAGTACTAACTTTCTCAGGGCCATTCAAAATCTCACCATCGCTGTGCACTTTCACTTCTCGTACTACAGGACTTTTCAACGGTGCCTTCCAGCCATCCGCCACGTGGTTGATGGTTTGAAGAAAACGTCGAGTCACAAGACGTCTTGTACCAGTGAATTGTTCTTCACCATACACCATTTCATTCGCATATGTTGTTAGCTCTACAGGAATTACGACATCTCCGAGTTTGGTTTTCGACTTGTTAAGACCACTACAGTACCCCACAGAAATCGCTACTTTGGGCCGCAGCTCAGTGATGGCATTTTTCACAGCACTCAAATAGCTTTCTGCATCGATGAAAGCTTCATCGCGTCTCATCAATCCAATCTTCGTTCCAGCATCTTGGCCAAAGTAAACATAAGTTCCGACGTTAGCAACATAGCATTTAAATGGGCTTCTCAAGTGTGCATAGCAACTTAAGAACTCCCAGACTTCGACAGTCACTAACAGAACGTCTATACTGAACCAAAGCTCTAACCGCTTTTCGTCTCTTGGAAGGTCATCCAAGTTTGGAACAACAATTGTATGTTCAGGTGGCTCGTCATTATTATCCTCCAATCTCTTACCACCTACAAGCAAAGCAATTAGAAAAAGGGTTACAATAATTGTAATAATTATTATCAAGTACTAGGTTTAAGTGACTGATCTGGCAAGGCAAACAGACTCAATCACTGGACTGTCTACGCGTTTGCAAATGTATTGACAGCTTTGAATCATCGTTTCGCCCATATGTGCACATCAAACACTATTATTATTATTATTATTATTATTATTATTTATCGCAACCTCCTCCTTCCCTTTTCAGTTGGTGTCAAGTTTCAATAACAACAGTCCTAAGTTCATCAAAGATCTTTTAGCGGTAATGGCCTTAATTTATGTGCGCCTAAATTTAACTTCAAGTTTTGGAAGACGTCATTTACTTACATCAGTATGAAGCTCTGGAAAAGTCTGCCAAATGTGAAACAGGACAGGCCATTAATGTTTAGCCTGCGAAAACAGCCGTCTTTATTCGCTCCCGGACCGACTGGCGTATTTACTGCCGAAATTTCCATACTGATGACGCAAATCTGTCTCGCAACTGGTCATGAGCACTGATTGGTTCGATCGGTAATTATGCATAATTAAGTCCGTAAACATGAGGGACATTAAAATTCTCATCAAAACAAATATAGAGACTTGCAGCGGTGGCTTGAGTAAAATGGGGTTGACTAGCCTACACGATTATTACGATTCGTGACATTTGTACATTTGCCGTTCTGTCTTCAGTCACTCGACCTTTGTGACGATAAGTTTTTCCTGCGAGCGCTGTAATTTCTGACTGAACGGAAAACTGAACTGACAACTGGGGAAATCTAGCTTAGGAGAGCACTGCTTTGCCTGCGGGAACGGAATCTCGTCACGAATTCCTGGTACACGGGATCTACTTCAATGGTCTTCACTACGGACGTCAAGGAAGAGACAACTTGGTCCAACAGTAGTTTATTCCGCACTCGGCGATGTAATGTAATCGTCGATGTAATCGTCGATGTAATCGATGTAATCGTCGAGGTAATCGTCGAGGTAATCGTTGATGTAATCGTGACGTAATCGTTGATGTAATCGTTGATGTAATCGTTGATGTAATCGTCGACGTAATCGCAAATGCACTTGCTTATATATCATCCTTTACACGTTAAGTGTTTACAATATGGTAATGAAACTCCTAACATACAATACGAGCGGAAAAGCTTTAATTACGATAGCAAATCGCAATAAACACTACGAAGTTTCTTAAATTAAAAAAAGAGTGCTAAGACTAAAGGTTGAAAGGTCTGAGATTAAAATAGAGCAAACTTAGGAAATTAAAAATGAGATACTTAATGGGAAATTCTCAATTGGTGTTACTGACAGCAAGAATAACTTATCCTATGAATAGAACTTCATTACTGGAATATAGTTCAGCTGGCTAACTCTCAAGAAACTAATAAAACTCCACTAGTAAAAGGTAGCTCAGCAGGCTGGTTTCCGAGGGAACGGAAAATAGATCTTAATGCCGAAAGGAAAGCTAAGTACACCGCTAACGAACTATTTTTGTACTAAATGAAAGTCGGTGTTGCACAGGTGTACAAAGAGTCGGCAAAGTACAAGGTAGAACAATAACTGAAGATTTCTAGTTGTTAACCGAAAAGAGGCTACTGTTGGCTTTTCTATATTTTCTTGTTGGTTACACTATTTTTGAAAAGGGAAACACGCTTTTTAAGTCCTAACAATGAAAAACTTTGTGAACAAACTCCGATCAACAAGCTCCTTACTTGCTAAACAAAATACATTTTAAAACACGAAAGTGAGTGATTCTCAATATTACAATAACAAACTGAAAGCAAACTTGGGTTTACCTTGGTACAAAAATCTGTGAAGTTTTTCATTGTTTTGTAGCTATTGTTAGGGTTAGCTTCTTTGTTTTCTTTGTTTTACGTCACTGGTGAGTATCACAGGTTTTTACACTGAGGATGAGCCAACGTTTTAGAGCCGGGATCATAGGGCTGCATGATTCCTGCTGTTATCTGCATGTCGATTCGTGGATTTTAGCACCTTTGTAGTTTGCATTGCGTTTATACATTATTTTGGCTCATTTCTATTGCGAGACATGTTTTTAAGTCCCAAGTATTGCATTCGAGAGACAAAATATGAAATTTACCGTGAATTTGTTACTTATTGGCATTCTACATTGTGACGCCTGGCCTGGCTGCGATTATCACGGATATCACATTTTCCTTCGGAGACGCCGTAGCTTTACTTCGAGAAAGCTATGCGCTTGCCTAGAGAGATTGTTATGTTTCTTGCAGCTCTCTGTTCGGGCTTATGTTTCTCGAGCTCGATCAATCGATCAATTTTTTTTAAGTCATTGCGTGGGATTGAGGTTGCCAGAAGCTCATGTATAAAACGCATGACTAAAATAAGAGATAAAATTAATTAAATAATAGCCATAAAAGAATTAAATAAAGGATACATATATAGAATTGTTAACAATTATCATGCTATCCAACTATCCAAAAAGCTAGATAATGATTATTAAGTTATAAATAGGTACACATCAAACCTAAAGTTGTGACAAATATTAAGAATTTAAAATTGACAGTAATTACATAGACCGCTGGTCCTTAAATTTAAAAGATCTATACACTCCAAATTTATAGGTATGTATTTAGGTTTATTCCTCCTGTGGTCATTCTGGCACTACATGATTCGATTGTACCTGCCCGCAAGTCTGTTGACTGTGCCATTGGCGGCCCACCTTTCCTTAACATACTATTTCGATCACGTTACTTGTCATCCCGATTAAGCTAACCCAGGGTTAGGGAGAATTTTGATTTCAGTTTTGAAACTTTTTGGTGAGGTGTTTTGTTTATGTTGTTTGCCCTTCAGTTTTAAGCTGTAGTAATCTCAAACTACACCAAACGTTAGAGGTGAAAAACATTTTTAAACAAGATAAAATAATACTGCAGTTAACGTTTAATCCTGCGTTAACCGGCTTCCGAACAACCCGGCCCTGATCGCTTTCCTAATGTTTGGTAGATTTTTATGTTATAGATATAATCATAACATACTCTCTTATAGTGAGCAAAAGCTTCAGACTCGTTAGAAATTTGGGAGAGCGTCTATTCAGACCTCATATTGGAGGATTTGTGGAGAAAAGCAAAGCGTGGCCATGCTCCTGAAGCAATAGGCCATAGTGCTGCTAGCCCTAAGATTTTATGCTAATGGCAACTTTCTTCAAGGCCACAGTTTCACGGGCAGTTTGTTCGCCGGGGAAGCCCTTTGTAAAAGAAAGTTTTGCGCAATTCGACGAGGTAAAAAAACGCTAAACTATCTTATAATCGATCAAAATAATTCACTTTATCCTTAATCACGGATTAGCTAATCGGCGGTTTAATCTCCACGATCAGGAAGTTTAGTCGACGATTAGGCTTAATCGGATGTTAGTTTAATCGCGGTTCTGAATAACCGGGGCCCTGATTGGCTAATTTTCAGTTGTCAATAAGAGTCCAGACAACGCTGCTCGCGCCAATATGTCACGCAATGCCTCTTTTAGCTCACGCTCTGAAAAAAAATTGTTTGACGTTGATATTGCGGCATTAACAAATTGAATGTGGTCTAGCGTAGTCTTTACTCCTATCGACAACGATACGCGTCATCACAGTGGTCAAAATTTGTTGTGGACTCACGAGACGCACTGTGATGACGCCTACTCGTTGTTGATAATAGTACAGACCACGCTAAACCACATTCAATTTGTTAGTGTCAGCATTTCCGTTTAGATTTTTTCCAGCGCGGATACCCATTCAAAGTTGCTGGCACTAGTATATCGACCGAAAACATCCCGCGTAAAAGCCTTTAAGCTTCTTGTTAAAAATAAGAAATCCATGGAAATATACTTTAACAGTCATAGCTATTGTTTGGCTTCGTTTGACTTTGTTTTCGAGAAGACAACGACTGACAGATAGGATTCTGGAACAGAATTTGACAGCTGATAAAAACATCCAGTTGACACACATTTATTATCCTTTTCTTGATGTGATACGGTAGCGGTACATGTTCACTAAGCAATTAACCCGGTCTGAAAAAATATTTAAAGTACATGATCTCCTACTAAGCGGCCAAACCCTTTTAAGCGGCTACCTACTGTTTCCCCGAAGGAGGTCAGAGGGGGGAGGTTCACTTGTTTCACAACTGCAAAAAAGATTATCTAAAACTAACCTTCAGATAGATCTTTCTCAAGGTATGCTTTGCATGCTTTATACTCTTCTTCTGAGATTGTTGTTTTCAGTTTCAACTCAGTAAGGCTAAATTCTGTCAAGATCTCTTCTGTGACAAAGCTGCTTTGAATCACTTCACCAAGATGGCCGGATAAATAATCTCCCCACAGTCTCTCTAGGATCTGAAGTGAGTCACACTGCACTGTTATCAGCAAACTTCCTTTACCAATACCTGTAAAAACGGCTCCAATTCTTTCGAAGTAATTCAGAAAATATTCATGGTCATGCCTACTCCTTGGTGGTGTAGTTTGCATGTAGTTGGTGGCAATAAAACATAAGACTTCTTCTTTTGTAGGAATATACATGGGTATCTGCGAAGCTTCAGCATTTACACATGAGGACTGATTCTGTCCTGACACAGGCACTACAGATGCACTATGTTGCCCAACATTCTGAGATCCTCCTGATTCTACTGTTGAAACAGGAGTTCTATCCTGCACTGTGCTGTGTTCTGTAGGTTCTATGGCTTCCACATCAACCTTTAATTTCACAGCTGATGAATAGACAAAAAATAAAATATTTCCATATTTAGTTTTAAAATAGCTTAAATAGCTTAACCCAAGGGCGTAGCCAGGGGGGCTCCTGGGGTGCCCGTGACCCCCCCTTTGTAAGCCTTTTTGTAAGAAAACATTCTACAATATTGAGGTGACAATCTGGTGAGTACCCTCTGTATGACTAAGTGTGATCCCCCCTTTGAAAAATCCTGGCTACGCCCATGGCTTAACCGATGATTACAACTTAATCTGCAATTAGACTGGGTTGCTCAGAGCCCGATTGGCGCTAATCAAACTATAATCGGTGGGTTAAATTTAATGCACTCCCGGAGGTGAATTAAGTGCCCAATCTGCCGATTAAGCTTGAGGAAGAATGTCATCTTCCTCGCGTTGTTATAATTTTTGGAAATATTTTGTGGTTGAGCAAAACCTCACTCGTCCATAGGATGATGCAGTCGTCCGTGCCAGATTGTAGTCGCCAGTTGTAGTCGGCCGGATGACTGCGAATATGGATCCCTGGCAGAATTAAAGCGCTGTTTCTGAAAGGCATTCACAGGTATTCATCGACGATTGCTTCTAACCCGGTAAAACGGTCAGTGCAAATTGGCTGCTAAGCAATTTCTTTGTAGAGAGGAAACTTGGTCATTCATTAAGTTAACTAGGGCCTGTTGACATGGAAGCGGGGAAATCTTGATCGCGTTCACATATCAGGTGGGGTACCCCGCTAAAGCAGGTTACCCGGTCAGCCTGATAGTTCTTTGTTTACGTGCGTGCTTGGCAACCAAGTGATTGCATTTTGGACCTCACCCAGCGTCCCTGGGGTTGCATGTGAAGACAAGTATTTCTTTACCATGGGTAGGTGAGGTACCTTACCTCCCAGGGGTCCGCCACTTTTATGTGAACAGGCCTAAAAGTTCAATAATTACACAACCAGTACGAACGGCTGTCCTTCTTTTAAATGGGCTTAAAACAAAGAATCACAATCGTGAGTAAAAAAGCAAATATTGGCCGGATAAATAACCTTCCATTGCGCTTCTTTGTCCTTCCTTCAAAGACTTCAAAATAATTAAGTTTGGATAGACCAGATTTAATTGCTTCCTGAAAATCATATCCATAACTATCTGAGAACAAAAGCTGGAAGATAAATAATCTTATAGTGCTTAAACTTTGTATGCATTTGTTACGCAATTAGTGTCGTTGATTGCGCAACGCGTTGTGACGTAAAGTGAGGACTTCATTGTTTACTGGTTAATGTGTATTTTACGTCACCGGTGGAAAACCCCACTGGTAAATTTGGCGCGCTGAAAACCAACAGGTCAGGGAAGGACTTTTGGAAAGTCTATGATTCAGTGTGTAAATTTAGATATGAAAAATAATTCTGTGTGGAAGTGAAGTTTAAAGGAATCACAAAGTAAGTTATATGCACTGCTTTGCTTGTTTCAATCTTTTGACATAAATTGTCGATCCAGAACAAATTTATGTATCTTGTATTTACTTAATTGGTATATTACACACTTGCCTTAAGACTCTTGTGTATACCGAGAAAATACAAACTGTGAATCGTGGGATATTCGATAATATGCCACTTGAAACTAGTGTATATTACATACTTCGTTTTGAATCTGGGTCCGAATGTTTCCGTTTCAGAGCACTTTCCTCTCCAGTAGAATCTCCACTGTCATGTGTACTTGCAATAGCACTAGAGACTTCTCCTGCCACTCTTCCTGCTGGTACTGCACCAGAAGGCTGCTGAATGATGTTAGGTTCTATAAAGATATGCAATTATGACTTAATGAATGTAATCATCAAAGGAATTTTATGGTCCAATTGGGTTTCAGAATTGATTACAATTTTCTCATTGGACCAGTTCCACTATGAGTATGTCAAGTCTAAGTATGGTGACCAAGCTAAGTTGTTGTTCACAGATACTGATAGTGTCTGCTATCATATCCAAATGGAAGATGTCTACAAGGACAAGACCTCTTTGATACTTCTGCCTACCCTCAAGATCACCTGCTCTATTCCAAAACGAACAAAAACGTCATTGGAAAATTTAAGGATGAGACTGTAGGAGCAACCCTAGGAGAGTTTATTGGTTTAAGACCTAAACTGTACAACTAAAGGGGTAAAGAAGAATGTTAAGGATCGAGAAATCAAACATCGAGACTGTCTCTTCAACAAAGTCTCTCAGCAAAACTGCATGATGGGTTTCAGATCTTCACTGAGGGACTCGTTTCCGGTTTCTCAGACTCTTGGTCCCGGGCCCCTATTTTTCTTTGCCTTTGGTTACGAAGTCTTTGGTTGATCTGTTCCTTATTCTTGGCATAATAACTACTTCTCCAATATTCGTTGATCCGTTCCCTGTTGCTTTTACGGTATTGTCTTCGGTAATTTCTGGTGTGTTCCTTGGTCTGTTGGCAATAGGCTCTCCGGACATTGACGAGTCGTTCTTTGTTAATTTCATACCATCTTTTACGTCGGGTTTTGAGAATCTCACCGTTCTTTTTCGCCATTGTTTTTGCTGAGCTAGGATTTGCCCTTCGTTCTTTGCATAATATTTTTGATTGTAGACCTTTTTACAAGCAACCTTGTGGTCATCCTCTGGTATATGATTGGAGCAACTCATCTTGTGCAACGTCTTACAAAGAATTACTTAAATCTCTAGAAAACCAAATTCTTATAAAAGTCAAGTGGCTAATTCAGGTTTCGGTCACTAAGATATCATTCTCTTCTTCTTTGTTGTCATCGGACTCGTCGCGGAGTGGTTTCTTTTTCATGACTCTAGTTGTTGATCAGAAATTTCCATTTTGCTACTGCTGACTCAGCCGCCGCGTCAAAATCCATGTCATCTTTGTCAATAAAGCGTTGAAGGGTCTTCATGACTTTACGGTGTGTTGCATCGAGTTTGATACAATGAGTCCATTTAAGACGCTCTAAATAAGTGCTTCTTAGCCTCTGTCTATTTACAGGTAATAAAGTATTGAAAGTGGCAGTCTCAGCATAGTCTTGGGTTTTTCTCTTATCGAGGAACTGCTGAACTTCTTTCAGGTAGGATTCTTCCAGATCTTCCCCGACTTTTTCACGTAATGGATTCCATGGATCTGGTTCATCGTCGTCCATTTCTTCTTATTCTTCTTCGGAGCTACTACTTTCCTCCTCTTTCTCTTCTATGTTTTCATTATAGTTTTCTTCCAAGGGAAAACCAAAAAGACATGTTTTACTCATGGTCTTTATTCTCTTGTCAACCTTTCACCCAAGACATTCCTGGAAATACTCTTGGCGTATTTCCCCAGTGGAAACATGTCTTGGCACAAGTACAATACGGTGATATTTTGCTGATGTGAATGTTTGGTGAATAAGTCTAGTAACGCTTTGTCTTCACCTCCCTCTGCCATCAAATCGGCTAACACGAGTAAACCCGCTTTTGGAAACCAATTTTGCAAATGGAAGGTGGTAGGAATTGTACACCCGCTTCTTCCATGGTTCGGAATCCATCTTGCCACACCCCGGAGCAATAATGAATTGTGGGCGGAGGGTTCACAAACAATTCTTCCAAATGGTCCAAGAGTAACAACTCGGTAAAACAAGTCTTTCCGCAGCCAGAGGGACCCACAATCAAGATACTAGAGGGTGTCTTGAACCGAAAGGCTTTTCCCCACTCTATTCCACTAGGTATCCCAGAGTTGTTTTCGGTAGGAAATGTACTCTCTGGCACTTCCTCTCGTGTTGTTTTTCTTTGGCAATTATGTTTCCCGTCCAGCGCTGATAGAGGTGTCTCACTTCTTGAACGTTTTAATCCATAGGTCCTGTTTGTTTCTAATTTGGCTTCTTGTAAGTGAAATGCTTTTCCCCTCTCTATTCCACTAGGTATCCCAGGGTTACTTTCGGTAGGAAATGTAATCTTTCGACCACCCACTTGTGTTACCGGTGGTGATGAAGGGTAGTGACCATTTTCAAGTCGCTTCCAACAAGTACACTTCTCGTGATGTCTTCTACTACCAGCACAAGTAATTGGCTTTCGACAATAACAGCATCGATGTGACATAATTTGCACGTGATTGACTCCTTGCTTTTTATATAATTTAATGACATTACTGTTACAAATTTTAATTTCACTTTTGTACCAATGCCAAAAGGCGCTACATTCCGTGACTGGACAATGACGCGTGCTGTCGTCGGCATGAAAACCGCAACTGAGTAACAATAGTTGAAAGGGGGTTTGATATTTCAATACATTGTATTTGGGACACCCTATTGTCTCTAGATTGAGCGAAGGAATGTTCAGTTTTGTCAAGATATCTTTCTCCACGTGACCTCCTTTGTAGCCCACCATGGTTCTCTCGGCAGTACTGTAATCTTGATACAAGTCCTTGATCAAGGTGCCTAAGATCCATGGGTTTTGCGCATGCTTGGTTTGACTGGGTTGATAGGAGAGTCCGTGAATTTTACTGATGACGAAATTTACCGTTCATTTGTCTTTGTCACACAAGGTCTTGTAAGGAACGGGGACGAAGAAAGCATGGTGGCCATGTTCTTGGTTCCAAGTGAAATAGCCCAGTTGTCTGGCGTGAAATGTCTTGTTGATGAAGAACCCTTCCAAATCCAAAATGAAACAGAGATTGTCCTGGGATACTTCCATGTTTGAACAAAGTTCGTGCTGCACTCTTTTTATGTTAGATCATCATGATAAGTTCGTAGTGTTCCTCTTTCGCTTCTCGAAAAAGACAGTCAATGCCTCAAGTTTCATATACCTAGTTTTAACCAATCAGTTTAGGCGTGAGTCTAATTTTTAGCCATTGAGAAGTGAGTATAATACCCTCTTGCTTAAACGTGTCTAGTTTCAAAATCCAATCATGTAACAACATATGTGTTGTGTTTTCTTAACCAATCAGTTTGAGCGTTACTTTTTTCTGAAAACCAATCAGTGTTCAGTTTAGGCGTGGGTTGCTATTTCAAAACTGCTTATACCTCGAGCGGCTGTTGAAGCGATTAGCTTTCAGTGCTTGTAAATGACTCTAAGGGCATAAAGTTTGAAATTCCTTTGAAGGTTCCACGTATGACAACTCAAGTTGACGATGGAGTCCAACAAAGATTTCACTTCACCAGCACTTTTGCAACTGGAGAGAAGAAGAAATAATGAGAATGGAATCAATAGGAGGATAGATAGAATGTTGCAAGAAGAGAGAATGCGTAAAATAATCACTGAACTTAGCAGGGAAAAGATTGCATGGAAGAGATAATGGCTCGAATTAGCTTGTACGAACGAACGAAAAATACAAACGAGAAGACACAGTGGAGGAATTGAAGGGAGACTATCCACGTACTATTGATCACACTGAAATTATGATGATAGAACTTGACAGTTTTTTATTTGGAAGTTCCTTTGATTGAGAGTAACATGATTTAAGCTAAGTGAATTCTAAAATTGTGTGAAACCGTTTATTTTCACTCTTCATATCTTGTTAGCACGAACGTTTTGATATGAATGTTTGGTTTATTGCTCTCCTTAAGAGAAAAGGACTTGGGAGCCCAGCTAATTCATTAGTAGTTCCCGATGAGGTCGTTGTCCCATGATGCTTTGGGACAGCCAACTTCACCATGACCATTTAGGACTGCAAGACAATGTATCGATTTTGAAGTTGCGTGACATTTTTGGCGCCATGGAAATCGATCCCAGGTCCTCCTCAATGCTGCTTTCCAACATGGCAGCACTTTCATGGGTGCCGCCATTATGAATTCTTAATTCTGCTCCTGATTGGTTGAAAATAACCTCCGTATATCTTGGATTTTCACTTGGATTCTAACCATGCAACATTTTTATAATCTTTCCTTTTTTCTCAATAAAATGTTGTTTCACCTAAATTTGTAATGTTTGTGTTACTGTGCATGCGTGTTGTACTATTTCGGTTATAGGGGACAGAGTAACACCTCCCACATGATTCTAAGGACATTTCATGACCCTTATATCACTTATGGACCACTTAGGGGGTATCGCGCATACATCCTGTACATTTCGACACTAGGGGGACAGAGTAAGTTGTCCCAAGTGGGTCAACAGACATACCAAGATCCAAATATAAGAGCCATGTAGTTCGTATTGTGTGATCGTCCGGGTGAGAATAGTTCTGAAAAGA
>CM042755.1:4487371-4498349 GCA_022496165.2 Catalaphyllia jardinei | reverse complement strand
TAACGTGGCACCATCAAAGAGTGTTATATATATCGAAGAAGTAAACGGTGATGACTTTAGAGGGGAGGAGACAGCCGCTTGTATTATAGAGGAAAAGGACACTCACCCCCACCCTCAGGCAGCACCCTTGTCACGTTCTGGGAGAATCAGTATCATGTGTATGACTCCCACAGGAAGGTTCCAGGCAGATAGTGACGCGCTGGTGTTGGAGGATGTTTCACCCGTATCCACGAACAGCCCTGCTTTAGAACATGCAGCTTTGTCGAGGCTGAGTACTAGAGGGGGGCATTCCCGCGTGGGTCAACTTCAAGAGCAAACCGGCGGGTCAACAGCAAGGGTGTGGAGTCCACAAGCACGTCATGTGGGTCTGTCAGAGTTTTTCCTCGCCGGTGTTCAGGATGGATCGGCTTCGGGCAGAGTGTCTCGCGAAAGGGATGCCTCGTTTGACCTGACTTCAGTGAAACCCGATAAGTTGAGTAAGCGTCTTTTATCACAAAATGTGTGGAAACCTCTTGAAAGCGTCTCTGCTAACGATAATACGATCGATAGACAAGAACAACAACAGCAACAGAGCGAGGGAGGTAAAGATAGTCCGCGACCTATTATCCCTCTTTTACACGAACCAAACTTATCAGATGAAAACAGTGATAGACCAGACTCGCAATCCTCCACCATTTTAAAACCAGTGGAACGTGAAGACGATGCTCAGATTCACGACTTCGGAATCGTGGATTTCCTTAAAGCGCAGCCGTACATGCCCAAAGGCTTCGAAGACTACAGCCAAGTACACCGCGTGTCCACAGTGTCTCCGCTAACCCTGAGCCCAAATCCTCCGAGTTTTCACTGGTCAGATGACAGCGATGACGACTTCTTAGCGCAACTCTGCACCCAAAGCGCGCAAGATGACCAGAGGGCAGACCAAGATGAGGATGACCGGGCGACATTGACTGACCTGGCCTGGGAACTAGCCTCGACTACAGGCCGGTTGACTCGGTGCGAATTAGGTGACGAGGAATGGGAGGGTGAGGAGGAATTTGATGAGGACAGTATCGAGACCAATGACTTTGGCTCAGGTCTGAGTTCAAGCGAAGAAGACACTAACGCAGTGGACACCTACAGCGCCAATATTAATAGAATCAAAGAGAAAGACGAGAACACGCTTGCAGAAGAGGAAGTCCAGGCATTGAAATGAAGTTTGCTTCTTTCTTCCGTTAGTAACAGCATGATCATAGATTGGAACATTGAAATCCCTCCGTGATATTGCAGAGCTGTTGAAATCTGTCACTGAAAGATGCCGCATTGAAAGAAGACGATTAGTCTCACTTCCTTGAAGATTCTCTGGCACAGTTAAGAATGGACGTTCTTCCATGACTTTTTCTCTAACACTAACTTCACCGCGGAGAAATCAAAATTCTTTTTGGCGCTGTGTGAACCATTTAGACACCATAACCACAGTCGACTGTAAAGAACCACTTCCCAGATGCCTTTTGCCTCCTTTTCAAAGCGAGTCTTGCGAAACCAGCCCTGTGGAAATGTGTTCATTTTCATGGAAAGCAAACTCATTTTGAAATGAAAGGTTTTCCTCGAAGACTCGTTTTGAAAAAGGGGCACGAGGTAACTTGAAACTGGCGTATTATAGTGCCCTCGTGTTTTGACCCGTTAGTGTTTCAATCTAAGGCAAGATTCATCAAAACGTCCAGTCTAGGATTAGAATGTCTGGTACTTTGTTAGACTTCGCTATCAGAAAAATTTCTTTTCCGTCAAACTGTTGTCAGATATTGTGCTCCTTTCTTTTATCCTTTATAGATAGAGTAAGCTTAAGAAAAGAAATGGTTTTATTAATAATGCATGGCGGAGAAACACTGAAGTACTTCACTGTTTTTCTGTAACGTTCGTTGTTTCTAAACACAGATTTGTTGTCTTGTCTGTAGCGCATATTTGTTGTCTATTATAGGTATACCAAACTTGTGTCTTAGTCTGTTTAGTACAGGGAAACTGGTAAACTTACCGACTATTAAATGGAAGTTTGGTGGCTTTAATTGTTTCTGTGTTTTTTTTGTACCTATACGATACGTGTTTTCATGATTTTAACTCCTCGACTTTCAAGACCGGTGCCAGGCGCGCTTTGGCCGGCGTGAAAACTTCTCATTAGTACAAGCAGAATTTTTCGTTATACATAATTTTTGTATTCAATAGTGCGTCACGGGCAAGAAACCACCTCCAACCTATTTAGACCACGGCCTCAGTATTATATAAGTGAGCTTCACACGCCAACCTCGTTCCCAGGGCCTTTCCACACGTGTGTTCACGCAGGATACCTTCCTGCACTGACTCCACTGGACTCGCACCTGTCGCCAAGTGTTTTTCGCCATACACCCCACCAGCGGGGCTGCTCACATACTATACCTATTTCCACGCCAATGTGGTGAGAGTCTCTTTGTGAGCGTGAGTGCCTGGCTCGAAAACATTTCGACAAGAATAATGAGCCGGAAGTAGCCATGGGAACGGAACCATGTTAAAGTTAGTATGATTCTGTATATAGTTTCTGCTGACTTGATAACTCATTGCTAGCTGCCCTTGCCGTAAAGCGCTATTTTTTTTTTTCGCCAAATACCCCACCCCAATAGGGAGCCTGCTCACTGACAGACTGAATTCTACGGCGAGGCCAACCGTTCACAATAATCCAAAGTAATAATTACTCGCCAAAAACGTGGAGCTTTACAAAAACACTCTTCAAACCGCGAGAATTATTATATTTGAAAACACTGGCTTTACGTTTTACTGTGGACAAGAAATTTTGTAAACACGACGGCGGGAACACATACCAGATACCTACAATTAGCCATGCGTGGCTTCAATTATAGACCCTTACTATGTGCAAAAGTTTCCACCACTGGTAATATTTCTCCGGTGTAGTAATGTGGATCAAATGGAAAACATTTTCGCCGTTTTCAAATTTCTAGTTGACGGCCGGCGAGATCGTTAAACTGTTTAACGGGTCGCTCAACAGTGCTCGACTCTTCCAGATTCAAAATAACTCTATTACAACAATTCACTTTCATTTATACATTACAACTTTTGCAACATTATCTACATGTAACAGCTGTTACCTGCAGTGTAGCCCGATGTAGTAATTTACTTTACGCAATAGGGATTGTGTATTTTGCAGCCACAGCTAGTCATTAACTTAAGTAAATATGGATTATTACAATTGAACTCGGATTAACATAAGAAATAATCAATTTACATGGATGATTAAACATTTGATAAACTATCAGAAGCAGTTACAATTCTGCAAATTAAAGTTTTCACACTGCACAATGAAGCAAATTAACAATACAGAAATTCTAGCATTTCTCCTAAACTATTTTCTTTAGCCAGTGGATTAGTCCAAGGCGTCCTCGGCTCAGTTCCGTCTGGAAAAAGAGACGCCGAGAGAGGAGACTGTCGTTCAGTGTACTATTTCTTATTTGTAACCCCAGAACCTTTTTTCAGAAATTCACTAAAATTACATTGATACTTGTGCAATTTTGCGAATAAACACAAGCCAGCACTCATTTTGTACTGATTTAAATTTAAGAAAAATAAGAAATATAAACTTCAACATTGTGGAGACTAACAAAAAATTATTACTTCCTGGAGTTTCGAGTGGTACGAGCCTCAGCAAGGCGATGATTCACTTAACTTTTCTAACCTCGATACCGGTTGGTCTCGAATTATATGCCACATACAGGCAAATCCACTGTCAGTTTTCTATTGGATTTCAGCATACCAGCCAGACCAGCTAAACCAATATCACCAATTCGATTTCTAGACAAAAATAACGCGGTCAGTGTTGTGTTGGATTTCAGTGCATCAGCCAGATCTGCTACACCAGCATCACAAATGCCATTGTCGCACAAATACAACGTTGTTAGTGTTTTGTTGGATTCCAGCGCACCAGCCAGACATGTTGCACCCTTATCGCCGATGCCATTGCCAGATAAATGCAACACTCTGAGTTTTGTGTTGGATTTAAGCCCATCAGCCAGATTTGCTGCACCAGCAACACCAATTTTATTGCCAGACAGATCCAACACTGTCAAGCTTGTGTTGAATTGAAGCCCTACAGCAAGCTTTGCTACACCATCATCATCAATGCGATTGGAAGACAAGTTTAACGCTGACAGTGTTGTGTTGGATTTAAGCCCATCGGCAACATCTGCTATACCAGCAGCACCAATAGAATTTTCAGAGAGATTTAACACTGTCGGTGTCGCGTTGGATTTAAGCGCATCAGCCAGACCTGCTGCACTGGCATCACCAATTCCATTGCGAAATAAATTCAACGCTGACAGTGTTGTGGTAGATTTAAGAAGATCTGCCAGACCAGCTGCACCAGCATCGCCAATGGCATTGTGAGACAAATTTAACTTTGACAATGCTGTGTTCGATTTAAGTCCGTCAGCCAGACCTGCTGCACCATTACTAATACCATTGGCAGACAAGTACAACACTAACAGTGTTCTGTTGGATTTAAGCCCCTTAGCTAGAGCGACTGCACCCACATTACCAATGTCGTTGTAAGCCAAATCCAACTCTGTCAGTGTTTTGTTGGATTTAAGCACATCACCCAGAGCTACAGCACCAGCCTCGTCAATGCAATTGAGAGACAAAAATAACGCTGTCAGCGTAGTGTTGAATTTAAGCGCACTCGCCAGATCTGCTACACCAGCATTGCCAATACCATTGCGAGAGACTTTCAGCACCTCCACGTTTTTGATGGATTGAAGCTCGCCAGCCAGAATTGCTGCACCATTATCAACAATGTCATTGCCATTCAGATTTAACTCTGTCACTGTTGCGTTGGATTTAAGCACATCAGCTAGAACAATAACGTTTGCAGCACTGAGGTTTCCATCATGTACCGCCAGAGTTTGAAGTTTAAGAGATGAGCCAAGCTCAACGGTCAAGTCTGCTTGGAAACTGCTGTGTTTTTGGTTACATTCTCTTATGCACTCCAACACAACAGTCAACCAACCATCGCTATCTCCCAGGTTAACTTGTGTCATCATACTTTTGGTAAGGGTTACTGCGTCTTCCTTGCATCTTGCTGCTAACAACCCACAGGTGTATGGAAGCACCTCTTTTAGCTCATGAGCATATCGTTGGTCGTCAACTAAGCTTTCAGGTTTGATTTCCTTCTTGATGAGCTGACAGGACAGAAACAACGCTGCGAACCATTCTTGGAAACTTTTGTGTTGAAAGCTATAACGCAGTCTCGGTCTGATATGGCCTCTGGTCTGAACTGACAAAAATCCGAATTCAGGTAGCTCATCTGCATGGTGTTTGGGACTTTCGAGCCTGAGCTCACTTTTCTCAAAGTCCAACTTGTCTTCAAGCAAGCCATTCAGTGCTATCTGGCCAAGGTGTTTCAGTTGAGCGTCGTATTCCTCAATGAGGTCTTTTTCGAGCTCTGGCATTCCTTTCCTCTTTCTGTATCTTGTAAGGATATATCGTGTTGTATCCAGGTACAGTTTACTTCTACTTTGTGGTAAACTTCCTTCATTTTCTTCATAATGGAGGCAAAGGAGTGCAGTGTGCAGAGGATTTGTCAACATGTCTTTAAGGTTTTTATCATCTCTAAGTTCAGACAAGAGCTTGTCGGCGTAATTGGCCGCTGGGTCCTCTACAGTATCGAAGAACTTGGAGATATTTTTCTTCGCATTTTCTTCGACAAATCCTTCAATTTCTAGCAGGGTGTCACAGTGTATTCGTACCTTCATTCCAGCCTCGTGCCGTGCAGTAGCAACCACGTGACATCTTGTAAGTTCGCTACGGCCCTGAATGATTTTTTCGAAGTCTGACAATTTACTTGTGGGAACCTCATCCAATCCATCGAGTAATAGTAAAACGTTTGACTGATTCTTGCGGATGAAGTTAAATAACTTCTCTCTGTCTTCTCCGACTTTTTCAGGCAGTAGTTGATCATCAATGGCTTCCCATAGGTCAGACTTCATGTCAAGACAGCTCAGCAACAGCACTGTTTCGAACTTTGGAAAGCAATCTTTTTCTTCTTGCTTCCCTGTACTACATGGCTTCTCTGTAGTCCACTGCCTCCCTTTAGCCCAGTCATATGCGATCTTTCTGCAGTACGTTGTCTTCCCCGTGCCAGGCTTTCCTTCAATTAACACTGTTCTTGGCTGTGAACATTCTTCATGTGGTTTAAAGATCTCAGACATGCTGACGATGTTGTCTGTCAGTATTCCTCTCGTTTTTTTCCTTCTGACTACTTTGGGTGTGGTAAAAATTCGGTCAAGTTGAAAGTGACACTCTTCATACCAAGAAAACGGTGCTAGCCACCCGTCGCGACGTATGTACAGTTGGCGAATTTCGTCAATAAGCACAGCTGGATTAAAACATCGAGAAGCAATAAATTAAATAACGGTTATTTCAAGTACCTCGTCTATCGGAAGTAAGAAACATGCAAAACAATCGACTAGGTATGGGTTTAAAACTAAAGCTGGAAAGTATCCTGGTCCAAGGTTTTATTTTCCTTTTTCTGCTACAGCTGAAGCGAATAAGGCGTCAGGGTATCGCTTCGCAACTCGTTTTCGCAGCTTCGCAGCTGACATTGAGCTGAGAAATAGACAGGAGAAAACCTCTCGCTACCCTTGGAACTAAGGAAAAGAGCAAGAGAAAAATACCCTAAGTTTTGAAACGCGTGATATGGTAACGTGCACTCGTAACTACAACAAGAACGTTTTTTCAAATCTCCTGTCCCTTTCCAATGAACTGCTAAGGCTGCTTCGCACGAGTGAGTAACAATAAGAATAGATACGTGATTAAGTGGTGAATTTTAAGGTTAATCTGAAAGGTGAATTGATGACACGAGCGTGGGACAAATTAAAAATCTGAGTCCCCAACAGAAAAAGAATCCATGACCTCCTGTACACCGGGCGGGCGCTCTATCCACTGGGCGTTGCAAAGAACGCCCGCCCGATGTTCAGGAAGTCATGGGTTCGATTCTTGTCAGGTACTCAGATTTTTTCTTTGTCCCAAGATTTTTTTTTTCTTTGTCTCGTGTCATGTTGATCAATCCACCTTTCACAAGAATAATCGACACACACAGGTGGCCCAAGCTTTCAAATGAGCGTCCCTGAACCGCATACAGTATAACTCGGGTTATGTATCAGTCGAAATATAAGGATTTGTATGGGACAAAAATGCGAAGGAGTATGAATAAAGGTAAACCTACACCTTTCTTTAGGTATGTGTTTCCATAATGTTTGTAAGGTTTCCAGGCCGATTTATGACATTCTAGGTAGTTTTTAGCTTCATTGCTTTTTCCTATGTATAGAGGACTGAGCACTGAAGATAAAAGGGAGAGTTGAAAAGACTGACCTCCGCTCCGCTGACTACCCACTGACCCCCACCCCACGGACTACCCTACGGGCCACTCTGCGGACTACCCTACGGACTACCGCACGGACTACCCCAACGGACTACCCTAAATAAACAACCGAATTTACGTTTACGGGGGAGAGATACAAGAAGCCTACCTGCTCCACCTACACGACCATAACTGTATGAAAAACAGCCGCCACTTTCTTTTCACCGATTTCCTCGACCCACGCTTTTTTCATTTTCACCCCATTTCTTCATCGGCCACCAACCAAAACGCTGTTTCGATCGGTAAGCAATATTCAGGCAATATTTAGGAATATTCAGGCAATATTTAGGTTCTCATTTTAGGTTTCCCTGGCGCTGTTGAATATCAATCTCTTTAATCTGCTTTAAGTGTTTGCCATCGACATTAACATTTGCTAAAATATATATAATTAATTTAGTTCACCTGTTTGTAATGTAGGCGCGTCATCTTCGGAGATCTCGATGTAAGGAAGATTCAAAAGAGCTGCTTTTCAGCAAATGTCAATGTCGATGGCACACGAAGCAGATTAAAAAGAAAGTATTCAACAGTCTATTCAGAAAACGGGGTGTGGCTGGCATGTGGCCGATGAAGAATGGGGTGAAAATAAAAAAAAAGACTGGGTCGAGTAAGTCGGTTCTAAAGAAAATGGCGGCTGTTTTTCATACAGTTATGATCGTGTAGGTGGAGCAGGAACGCTTCTTGTGTCCCTTTCTCCCTTTAAAGCAAGTTTGGTTGTTTATTTAGGGTAGTCCGTGAGGGTAGGCCGAGGAGTGGTGGTCAGTCTTCAACTCTCTCAAGATAAAACCAAGAACCAGGAAAACAAACACCTGGAAAAGGCTAGGTTTACCTTTATTCAGTACCCCTTCGTCTTTGTGAAGCTTAATAAGAATAGAACTGCTTTTCACATACAAATCCTTATATTTCGACTGTGCCGTAGTTCGAGTGCCTTAAGAGTCCTTATGGGCCCGATGAGGATTAATTAGTTAGTTAGTTAGTTAGTTAAGAGGAGGGTTTAGAATTTTAATTATGTACTTTCAGTTTATTTACAATAGTGGAAGTACTGAAAGTAGCATCCAAAACCTATCATTTTGTAGATTTTGAGGCATTGTCAGCTAAGAACAATTTAAGATAGCTTTCACTACTGTAAATCAATAATCTTGCTTCTTCTCTAGCTGATTTGCAATCAGCGGCTACCATTACTGAATGAACCAGTGAGCGCACGGAGGGACATTTCTACCTGACCTGTAACACAACATCTAACCACTGCCTCGTCCCCAGTCGAGCGCGCGATAGCTGGTAAAACTGTATATATGGTTAACTGGCGAGGAAAGACGCTCACACCCAGTCTCCCAATCGATCTTTGTGCTACGAAAAAAGTAATAAAAGCCCGTGGAGGAGACCGATCTAACTTCATTTAGCCGTTTAGTCTCTGTTTTTCTAGCTAATTTAGGAGAAGAGGCGGCCAGACTGCACTATGCACAGACCTTACCTCGCCTCCTGGGGACTTTTTTTACAGGAGTACTCAAATCCTCGCCTTTTTCTCTGGTGTTTTCTGTGAACCAAAGGATAAAGTTTCGATTAAGCGAAATTCACAGCCAGCCTTTACATTACCGCTATTTAAGTAATCCCACGAGGCTAATCCCAGCCTTTTTCTGTTCAAATACTATAGGAAGAATATCATTGCTACTGTCATCCTAATCTTTCAAATGCTTGTTATGTTGTTTAAATCCGGAGAGGAAACTGGGTATCAAAAGAATTCAATTAATAGCATCTGCTAGTAAAGTTAGTTTCTCTCCCCGGAGAGTTGATCTAAAAAATTCTTATGTAGAAAAACGTATTTTATGTCATCACCTTGACAGTAGGGCCAGCCACTGAAAACATTGACATCACTCAAAAAATTGAAAACAACAGACGCTGCCATAACACTGGCAAAATGTTGCCAGGTATCAGTTGTCGATTCATCTGCAAAATCTGCAATGCCTTTGACGACAAGCCATTCTATGTCTTGGTCAAATGCGGCACCATAGAGCCCTGCAATAGAAGGCAATTTCAGAACACAATGCATTAGAGTGCTCCTCATCAGGGCGTTGATAACTCAGTCAGCTGTGCAAGCCAGAAGAGAATGGAGCTAAACTATTTTTTCTGATACTGACAGACAGTTTGAAAATCTTTCATTCTAAAGAAGAACTGTTGTTGGAGACTGCCGTTTACCAGCTTTAGCGGAAGTCAAGAGTCAATTAAGTAAAATTGGTCGTGTTTAGAATGTGTTTGTGTAGTTTGAGTTCATTACTAAAGTAATGGTTACTCTAGTTGAGTCCACTCAGTGCGTTGCTGAATTTACGCACATTTCGGATCTGGTGTCATCAGGTGATAAGAGATGGGTGGATTCCCTTAACCCCTTACTCCCTAAGAGTGCCATTTGGCACACAACGTCATAACTTGGTGAATATTTGATAGATTTCTATGCCGGAATTTTTGCACCCAAAATTTTCTTTTGAAGATCTTCTCAATGTGTCCTCTTCGTTCAAAGACATGGTTGACCACACCCACAAGTTTTTAGTTCTGTGTTAGGGATGCATATGGATGCAAGACTTGTTTCACATGGAGCTATGCGCTAAAAGCTGCTAAATAAGCTATAGTTTAGGGGTGTACCTAATATAGTAGAAGGCTGATACATTGTTGAAGTCGTTCATTTTTGAATTTTAATCAATTTCTCTCAAAATGACTACCTCCTTCATAGCTACTAATGTCATTTCTTAAACACCGAGCGATCCTATATAACAAGGCTGAGGTGTTCAGCCTGTCAATCACAACTCCCAATGGACGACCAATGCTCCCATTTAATCACAGGCTCAAAACACGTGGTGTATGCGACAGCTTGTGTATATAGAGAATTATATGGGAAAATCACCGATCGTAAAGAAAATTGTGTAAATGACTATCTCATTTGAAATAAAGTTTTCCTACCTCAAATGTGTGGCGAACTTGTCTCTTGTGCCGATTTTAGAGCCATTCTGACGCCGTTTAGTGAAGTTATTTGAAACCGTTACTCCTCCTTCTAAAAGAATGGAAAAGCAGACCACTCGATCCATCGCTGGCCAGACGTCACTCCACAAATCGCTTTCTCCTCAAAAGGAAAAGTCCCGAATCGCAATAATAACAACAGTTCCATAAAGCCCAATAAATTTCACTCCAAATACGTGTGCTTCGGCGGCCGAAAGACTCGTGAAGAACGAAAAATTTGGCTTAAAATTCGCCTCTTCGACTCTCCTGAGAGGCTTATATGGCGACTGGCGACAACGGCTGCTCGCAAGGTAGTTGCGCCCTCAACTCTGATTGGTTCATTTGAATTTGAGCGCGCGCTGACAACACGACCCTCCACCGGAGGGAAACGTACATTTTGTCGCGAATCAAGTGTCCCACTATACTAACTTGTCGCGCAACAAATTTGCTCGTGCCCTGCAAATCAACCAATCAGCGCGCCGCATTTCTTCAACCTGCAACAAATGTTTTTGTTGCGGGTCAAGTTGATCACGCAAGGTGAAAAACGGGAAACATCAACGAAAA
>CM042755.1:4405319-4457819 GCA_022496165.2 Catalaphyllia jardinei | reverse complement strand
GGATGTGTTTATGATGTGTGATGTGAAGTATTTTTTAAAGATATTAAATCAAAGTCCCTTCTTTTAAAAAAAGAGAATAAACCAGCCCTAATTTTTAATACATTTTGGTCATAGGAAAAACCAAGAGTTTCTGGACAAATTAGAGAAAAGAAACAGCTACCATCGTAAGTAACATAACACAAGGAAGCTTTAAATCTCAGGCATCATTTTTATGTAGTGACAGCCATACCCCTGCCCACCTCTGTTTGAATTCTTCATTTTGTGCTCAACATGACAATACCAGCCAAATCATGGAAATCAAACATACACTGACCAAATCGGTTTTGTCTTGAGATCAGCAGGATCAAGGCTGGTTATGCTTAAGAGATCAGCTATTTCTGCATTACCTTCTTGTCGCAATAAGAACTTTCCATAATACAAATGGAGATGACATCCTTAACAGCCAACACTTTCTGGTGACAATGTTTCAGCTTGTTATTTCTATTGCCTTTACAGGTTATTAAACAGTACTTGGTGTGGAGCTGAAAGTCATCCAAGAATGAATCTCATTCTCTATGGAATCAAATAAAACTTGAAATGTCAATTCTCCACCTCACTGCTGTATATATATTTCTGTGAATATTAGATACAAAATTTGTTGGTACATTACAGACAAAGAATCTACCATCAGTAGGAAACATGTAATTTTCTGCCATTACCATTGTGTGTCCATCTCATGATCTGAATTGGTACTGTGACAATAATAGTAAAGACGAATGTTGTCCATTTTAAGGAGAGTTTAAACAGAGCTTATGCCCTGTACATTTGGCACAAAAAACTAAAAATAATTTGGACTGCATGTGTACTAGGGGAAACTAATCAAAAGCAACACAAAATAGAACAAACATTTTATAACTTTGCATATTTTTATTTTGCAGTTTTCACTTCAATTAGTAAATGACTAATAACACTGTAATTCATACTGTAAGCTAGATAGTAGAAAAGCCTTTCTTGTTGTTAGCTTACCACCTATTTGTATTATGGTGAAGGGTAAATTTTACAAATATAATTAAAAAAAGAAACCCGAGCACTGTTATATTCTAGCTACCTAACTAAGGGTAATGTTTAGTCTTGGAGATCAATAAAAACATTTACAGTATGTCACTTGACATGTGAATAAAATAATACAGCAGCTGGGTTTCAATCCTGGTCATTATTCTTCATCTTTCAGTGGATGATTCTACCAAAAAACCATCAGTTTAGAGCCAGTGGAAATCCACTTTGTGCTCTAAACGTCATAATATAGGGATCCTCTTCTTGAAAGTTGTAGTTCTGTAAAAAGAATACAAAATTAGCAGATATTACAGTGCCTCCCTCATGACAATACAAGGCAACAGGATCATTACGACTAAAACAAATAATCATGGAGGGAAATGTCAGAGGTTATACGGATACTAGTAAACTATGGCAACCATACAAAATGTTGGGTACCCTTTGATGAAACATCCCATCTGGGGGTATAGGAATGCTACTAGTTCCTACATTTAGAACATGCAAATGTACATCAGGGGTGTAACTATTCGTATTCCTGGTGATTACATGTAGATTCAATTTCAATTATTGCCTTTCAATTCAGGCTTCGTACTCTTTGAAGATTTTAAAATTCCATGACTTTCCATGACCTTTCCGAGTTTTCCATGACCAAATTTTAAACATTTGTTCTGACGTTAGTATCTAAAGCATTTAATAACATTTTCCAGCATTATAATGCATAAATTAAAGAGGTGCTTGTCTTTATTTCTACCAAAATTAAAGCCTGTTTCCGACTCGTCTGTTATTTTTCAAATTTCTTATCTTTTGCCTTTTAATTTTTTGAAAGCATATTGAAAGCATATTGCTTTTCCATGACTTTCCATGACCTTCACTAGAATTCCATGACTTTCCAGCCCTGGAAATTGAAATCATAAATTCCATGACTTTCCAGGTTTTCCATGACCTGTACGAACCCTCTCAATTTCAATTCAATTCAATTACGCAAAAATGAAAATATTTTTATTTTTTACAACATGATACACAACACAGCAGATCTAAAAGATGCAAATGGATTTACAATAATTATTGCTTGGTCATTCCCCTGCATGTTTGTACAGGGTTTTCCTTTGGTTGGAAATTCTCAAGGGCTGGTAGAAGGGCAAACTTTAAACAATGAACCACCACAAAATGGCACAAGAATCATGAATCGAACTGAATGGTCATACTTGCGATTAATCTAGAATTTTATTGATCATTACCCCACTAATGTACATGTGATGGTCAAGGGATATATGTTGTGCCCCCCTCTCCATTTTCATTTCTCAATTTGCCCCTCTAGCCTGTCTATCCTTTCTTTTCCCCTCTGTAGCTTCTACACCATTCCAACGTCCTTACCATTATCCCTAACTCATGATTTTCTTAACTCCCCATTTACCTTACACAGGGCTAATAAACAACATGCATTCCAGCTAGCCCTTGGGACATGTAGCTCCCAATTTCTTCTTGCCCTGGGCAAGTTGATTTAGTTTCAGCAAGTGTGAATGAAAAGTTACTAGACCTGCAGGAACATCTACTTGTGCAGACCAACCAGACAATACCTTAACACCTGATATCTATATTTTCCTCTAAACACACTTATATGACTAAACTAGTAGTAATCAAAGATTATGAGAGTGTGTTTGACGCAGTATAAACTTTTATACAGATGCCTTAAATGATTTCCCTAGCTGACTTTAAGCGTCTAAAACCCAACCTTTTTTTATCAACAACTGGGGTTTTACAGAAATATATTTCAGTGACAAAGTCCACCATTCTGATTGAAGAGGTCCAGCTACAAACTACGTTGCGTGACGGCCCCAGTTTCCATAGACTCACAAGTATAATAGGACTAAAATATTTTCATCAGTCTTCAGATTTCGTGCTAAATATTCTCACATTAACTTGTAATGTTTAAGTGCAAAAGCTAATTTGTAAAAGTATGTTTTTTACGAACATTATTCTTAGCAGGAAGCTCAAATAAGTAAATATTTGCAATCGAGTGCTCGTTGATCGTAAACAAACTCCGTGCGACTGATTCGAGTACTTCCCCTAGCCTGATTAACAAAGTACACAGTATTTACGTTTCCGTTCCCTGGTTCAGGTTCACTCGTATGGATCTTGTCCTCAGAGTACTCTTCCACCTATTCTAAATAATATTCAACTGGATACGACTGACCTTTTCTGTCGTAAATTGGAACTAAATCAACAAATTCAAATACAGCCGGGAATTACAGCTGCTTCTACGGTTAACATCCCAAAGCCTAGGTGATCGTGTTGGTGAACATATAAAATAAACAAGGTCTTCGTGAGCCCGAACGAACGTTTAAATAACACCATACTATTGAATATAATGCCACTCAGCCTCAAAATTCCACTGCAAAAGTATCTAATGCTACCTCTGTGATCGAGAGCACAAAGTCCAAAGTTTACATGGCCTACTCACGTGCTCATGTATTATCACGTCTCAGTTATGGTACCAGTTTACTGCCTGTGACCATAGTTAAATAATAAAAACAAGCAGGCCGACATGTGAAAGAAAATGTGAGACAGACAAAGCACATGGTCGATTGCAATGACATCATTTGCATCTGAAGAATTTGCCCCTGAAGAATTTTTCGGGGGGGCCAAATTTGTAACGATGAATACATGTCCAAAAATTCCAAGAATGTCGATTTCGACTGCATTATGAAAGCGTTCTTTGACGAACGCAATAATCGACTTTTCTTCATTTCTTAAATGCTGCCTAGTAATAAAATGCCCGTAGGGAACATCTCTTTCTCATAAGCTTGGCTTCTCTGAGATTTCCCCTCCACAGTCACAGTCACTCCTCCCAAGTAATCTACAAATTTTAAATTTAATGTTAATGAACCTACTTATATTAGTTTTTATTTTGCTTGTAAAACATTGTATCTGGCAAAATAAAACAAAATAAGTCAAACCACTTCCAATTTCTACCCTTCAGTAACTAGAACTCACTTCCCTATTGTAACCTCCTTTCATTTACAGGCTTTGTAGGCTATCAGGCACGGTTAAAAAATGATAATTTTCATAGTACCAGTATATTTTGGGTGCCGGAAGTAGGCAATACTGCCGATACACCAAATCCCCTGGGTAATTTACCCTGGTTAAAGGAAATTTGGGAGTCCCCAAGGGTCAAAGGAAATTCATTTCTGCTTTATGGGTGCTATGCAGTTCCACTCCTATATCTATGGTTAAAAATACCTACTTAATGTCCAGGACTAAACTTGAGCTGATTATCAATTATCTGGTGAAGCTCACTTGGGTTCGGAAGGCGACCAGATTCCAATTTAGACCAAATTGGCATATCTAAGAAAACAAGCAAAGTAACACGCTTAACAAAGGCTTCAAAATGATCACAATAACAAATATTTCAACAAAATTGTCTCAATCAGATTTTTACTTATGACTGGAAGTACATACCATTAAGTGACACTTCAAAAGCTCCTGTGGATATTAGCTGTCCTTCAATCATGTTTGTAACAAAAAATATGAGAATACAGGCGTACATCTGGGTGAAGAGGAAAGTAATTCCACATTTAAAAGCTTCATACTTAAAGTAAAGGTTAGCAATTATTGATATGTATATAGAGGGTTGCACAGAGATATTCTCATGATGCGTGATTAGCTGATTTTATTTTTTGTGAAACGTGATCTGTGACCTGGAGGTTTTGCCTGACCTGTGAAAACTTGAATTATTAAGTTAAACCAAGATTTGTGATTTTACTACTCGGTTCTACGTGATTTTGAGATGACAGTCTTCCGAATGATTAGAGTCATCTACTGAGAGTGACTTAGGTTAAAGTTGTTTTCCCATTTTAAACATCGTGTTTTCTAAAAGAAATAGAAAAGATGTTCTCTGTCTTTCTATAGACACTTCTCCAAAATAGCAGCCGAAAATTCAAATAAGTTAAAACTAGCTAAAATTAAAAATGTGTACCAGCACTAGAAAGAACACCTCTACTTTAGTAACCCTGCAAAGTTTCAGCATTTCAGGTGTAATATCAGCTGAGAAAATATAAGTTGAAAATTGAAAAATTTACAGGCGTTTGTATGACTTGGGGTATGCATTATACCCCCAGTTATACAAACATCTGTAAATTTTGCAGGGTTATGAAAGTAAAAAGGTGTTCTTTCTAGTGCTGGTATATGTTTTTAATTTTGACTTACTTGAATTTTCAGCCACCATTTTGGAGAAGGGTCTATTGAGTTTGAGCATAAATCTGCTAACGTTCTATCACAAATGCTGTTCTCTGATTGACTACACCACATACTATTTAACAATAATTAGATTATGAGCTCGAGATTTCTATCGCGTGATAGTTGACAAGGGTGCAGCCCGAGTCAACTATCACGCATAGAAATCGAGAGCGAATAATCTAATTGTTTTAGTATAAATCTACTAGTCGTTCAAAACTTTCATCTAAATCCTCTTTACAGACACTTCGAAAACAAAAAGAACCGGCCCCCAGCGCACACTGTTACGCTACTCACTATCTACCACCGAATAGAACGTGAGTAGCATAGCCAATCAGAGGATGTCATTCGTGATAGAATGCTAGTAGATTTATACTAATTTGTGATAGATACTGAGTGGTGTAGCAGTGTGCCCTTGTCAACAGCCATTTCTTAGCATTTTCAAACTGTCTGTAGATAGAATTTTGAACAACTACATGTAGTAGATTTATACTAAAACAATAAATTAGATTATTCCCTCTTGATTTCTATGTGTGATAGTTGACAAGGGCGCACAATAGAAATCTCAATCTCATAATCAAATTGTCAAATAGAAACAATCGAGGAAGTGTTGGACAACTCGAAAAAGCTGTGAAAACACTAGCCTATTGACTTGTGTTCCCACAGCATTTTTCGTTCTCCCAAACTTCCACTTATGTTCCTATAACTTGAAAGAAATAATGTACATGTTACAATGTAGATGTTTCTTAACAGTACAATTCTCTTTTTCAGGTTGATTAAGTAAAAAACCTACATAGATTGACTAAACCCAGATCATATGGGTTTTGCATAGAGCCATATGAAATTATTGGGGAAGGCAGACATGAAAACAATAAGATCTATCAGCTTTAGCAGCACAGGAAATGTGTGGAGACCCTGGGGTATTAGAAACAAGCTACAAAACAGTGTTTTGCAAAGTAGAAAAATGTGAATTTTGCCTTTTTGAAAAATACATGTAGCCCAAATATTTAGTTCATTAGTTTTAATGCTACAATTGGTTAGAGACTTCAGCAAAGAGTAATTAGAAAATTAAGATAAACCAGGGGTTTCATTACCATTTTCAGTAGAGGGGCAACTGGTTTTTAAAACTATTCAAACTGAACTTCTGGAGGCTAGTCCTTAATGAAACTGCTGAAAAAAGCATCTTAGAACATTTTTATAAAAACTATAAGTTGGACTAATTCACCTTAGTTTCAAGCAAGACTTCTCTTTATCGTGACATTTCAAAAGGTTAGCTGAAGGTGTAGTACATGTAAAAAAGGGTAAAAGACACTCTTCATACCTTATTTTGTGTGGCCCAAATGTAGGCTTGAGGAGGGTCAATATTAAGGTTTTCCCAAATCTGTAGCTGCTCACCAAGGAGAACAACAGCCATGACTGCTAATTTAACGACACTGATAACACTCGCCAGCATTTGACGGGGACGGGGTGGAGGATAATTGTCGCCTTCTATGCGAACCATGGGAAAGTTTTGGTGAATGAATTGTGCGTACTCTTCAAACACCTTCCTGTACCCTCAGGAGTAACTGAAAAAAAAGAGAGAAGTGAACAGTCCAACTTGGGTACAACACATTTAAGTTTCAAATTTCAAAATCTGGAACTTGCTAACAGATCATTAACAGATTTCCAGCCACTTACACCATTAAAAATAATCTATTTACAATACAATATGCGCTTATGTGACTAACTTGCAATGCGGGATACCTGTGCTACTACCAATACTATATACTCTACTTATAACATCACATTACATACTTACAATCTGTGTTACTTGTACTACTAACAAAAGATGGATAACAACAGAAAAGCCAATCTCTACAAACTTTGCTTACATTTGTTTATGTTTTAACATAGTTTCTACGCATTACTTGACATTGTTTTCTTTTTACGCAATGAGACTACAGTAAATTTATACTAAAACAATTAGAGTACTCGCCCTCGTTTTCTACAAGCGATAGTCAACTCGGCTGCGCCTCGTTGACTATCTGCTTGTAGAAAACTTGGGCTTGTAGTCTAATTGTTAAATATGCACCTCCAAGTAAAATCTTAAAGAAAATAGTTTTTTGGCACAGAGTATACCTAGAGATAAACTTTAAAATACCCTTAAAAACACGAGGACAAAGACCTGCTTTGTTATTGTTAATGTCAAGTTCGTGAAAGTAAGCTTAAATCAAACCACATGATCATGAGGCTAGCGGCGCGCATTTTGCTTTCATCATTGTGTTCAGACCAATTACTGTATACTTTATATCTTTATAATCCCAAGTCAAATTCGAAAATAGCTTTGCCAGGTGTAGAAATTTTAAGAATTCCAGATTTTTTAAGATTTCCAGATTTCCCTGCACGCCAACCATCAGAAAAACGGCTGGAATTACTTCACTGTTTGTATCTAATTAAAGAATTTTTCCTAAAAGAACAAGTTTAAACGAAGCTCTTATGCAGCTATCAATGTTATGCCCAAGGGGGGGGGGGGGGACCATGGGATGAGGTGGGGACTTTTAACGTCCTTGTGCATCCCACGTGGGGAATTTTAGCAAACTTTGAACACAAATGTTGTCCCCGGGATCGGGAAGTTTGAACAATGTAAAATGACGAAAGCGAACAGGGTTTCGAATGCGGGAGCTTGGATACAAATGTTCCGCCGTCTTGAAAGTACCCAGAATTCCCAGAAGTTCAAACTTTCCAGTTGCAATAAAATGGAGAAACGGAAGGAATTTAACAAACCATTGGTTTTTTTTAAGTTTTATCTACTTGTAAACAAATACTTTGTTTCCGTTCCAAAGTCTCACCAGATTTTCATGTAATTGCTATTCATGCTTTTCTGTGACGCTTGGTTAATCAAGTGCAGCAGTCAATCTAACTGTTTTTGTTTTTTGTATAAACAACAGGTATAGCATATCACACGAAACTATCTTCTGTCTTGAAGAACGAAGACAAACTTAAATGTTCCTAATTAAAACTAAGATTCTACATGAAAAACTGGAATGATCGTATATGTTGACTCTGGAATATATATATTTAGTAAATTCTCAGCTCCCACTATTGCATTTCTAACTTTTTGATTGGCTTAAAAACTCCAACTATGAGCCAACAGTCGGAGTTTAACGTCATAAGGAAAATAGTCTGCCAAGTTTAAAATTTTTCACTTTGTAAAATTGCGGGAAATAAAAATCGGCGGGAAATAAAAATCAGCGGCAAAAGCCGGTTTGAGAATTTTACTAAAACAATTATTCCATTCGCCCTTGTTGGATATGAAGTGATTATAACCAACTCGCGCTACGTGCTCGTTGGTTATTTTATCACTTCATATCCAACGCGGGCTCTCAGATTAATTGTTAATATATAATTATATTAATAAATAGTGAGCAGTAATATTTTGGGGTTGTGAATTCATCAGCTGAGTGAAATTATTAAAGAAAGCAAAATCAAATTGAAGCTTGTTTTCGAGGCTTTAGTAGTATGTAAATTTTTCATAAAGAGAGCAGACCTTCCTGCTGCCTTTCACTGGAGAAGCATGATCAATGAAAGTCTTGTCAAATGCAAGCACATATTCTTTACTTCAGATGACTTGAAATTCTCGGTCTGGTGGCTAATGTTGAACTCAAAACCTTTCCCAAGGAGGGGAACTTTGAATTGAAATCTTATCTCAAGGGTTAGGAAGTTTGACTCCAAATTTTTGTTTCTGATCGAAGTACCCACCCTATCCCGTGGTCCCCCCCCTTGGGCATAACATTGATAGGTACATTTTTTATTAATTTACCTAAAATGTATAATAATTTAATAATGTAAAATAATTTGTATGCCAATAAGGTGAGTGATTGATTGATTGATTACATAGATCTGAGGAGAGAGTGAAAAGCAAATGGTGGTTTCTAACAACAGTCGAGTTCAAATGGTACAGTCGCCTGTGTTTTTACTCAACAGTTTGGCAATGATAAGATGATACTCAATAGTATCAATACCAATGATAAGTTTGACAAATCAAATCGAATATCAGCAATGTAACTAGCTCCAGCTTGCTTAGCAAAAAACTTACCAATACAAAAATTTAATTGTTGGTCCTGTGAAAACCGCGGCTTTCTGTAGTCTGTCCATTTTGTCCGGGTTTGATGCTTGACCGTTGGTGGGGAAAACAATCTCTTTTACAGTCATGAAGGAGAAAATCGATAAAACTGCGGCGATGAGGTACAAATTCGACGCCATGTTGAAGCCTTCTCCCTCTTGACTTGCGCAGGTCGGCGCAAGTCTTTGACTATACGGGGGCCTTACGGGGGCTCTCTGGGGACGAGAAGGTGACGTCATCACGCTCAAACATTCTGAGCCCACGATTCTTACGCTGAAATGTTACTCCTTTGACATGCGCTTGGAAGCGTTCGCGAAAAAATCACTGGGTTTCTCGTTTTGCCCCCGAATTTCAAAACTGTTCAATGTTTTCATGATCCTTTTTCCGATTTTACCGGAAATTGAGAACCGCTACCGTTGAGATTCACCCAATGTGATACTTTTTAGTGAAAAACGATGAGTTACCCAGCTGAAGATCGACACGAACGCGATGTAGTTGGCGGCCCAGCACGGAATCCTTCTCAAGACATGGAAAAGCACGAGAAATCTAAAGTTTTGAGCGCTAATCCTGGAGGTATTTTGCTTAGGTTTTACTCCCTTCCTTTAAAATTTTCTCATTTTCTGTAGTTTATTAAGTCCAGTTCGAACGAGGTATTTGGCCGACAGTTAATTTATTGATAGCAACGACCAGACTTCAGAAGATGGCTTTTAATATTAATTGAATTTTCTCCAATCCGACGAGATCAGGAACATAGTGTGATAAATTCGCTAATTACCGCTTCTTAATTACTCTAATGTACCCTTCGCTTTCTATTATGCCTGTGTGGCTATATGTGCTGTAAGTTTTCTTTTTAAAGTACTTCTTGTCAAGTAACCGGCCAGGTGCTAACTGTACTTAGTATCACCCAACTAATGGACTAATGCAAATCCTACATTTTAATTGGCTACGCTACTACAGGTCTATTAATAATAGTCCTCAAGTAGCAAAATTCACCAGTTTTTCTTTTGTTTATTCCCAAATAAGTATTTCTTTAATTTGCATTTGCTAACTTTATTATTGCTTTTCTACCCGACAAGTAGGATGATACTCAAACAATCAGACCCTTCGCCCTCAAGGGCCACAGGTCAATGGCCCGTTCAGCTTTGCTTTTTGGGCTATTGACCTGAAGATCTTGCTGGCTACAGGTCTAATTGTTAATTATCACTAGTTCAACGGCCCAAAATTTTCAATCAAGCTGATACACGCATATTTCCAGAAATATAATATTTCAGCAGTTTATGGTATCTGAAGACAGCCTCACTGCAATATTATTTTCTTTCAAGACTTGTTCTTTAATATATCACTATATGTCAGTTAAATTGAAACCTTTCAACAAGTTTACCTAAAAACACTGTTATTTTCTTGTATGGTCTTTGCTTTGTAATGAATACAAATGAACTCTTTTACGTGTTTAGAAGTAATAAATTTCATTATTATATGGCATATGTTTGTAGCTGATATAACACATGCTCTGATTGGCATATTCTAGGCATTCTCCTGCAATGCCTAAGGGCTGATTAGAGGCTTGTAAAACCAAAGTGAAAAGCACTAAATAAGCAACTTGTTTACCTCAAACATTTGGTCTCTGCAAGAAAATCTCAAAACCTACCTTGATGTGTTGACCTTGTTATCACTTGGTCAATACAGTAAGGTCTTGGTTTGAGATTTCCTTCTAAAGACCTCACTCCTGGTAAATAATTAGTTAATATTTAACCTCAGTGACACTGGACATTGCAGATAAATTAATTACAAAAAGCCATATGCAGTTTGTATTGATCACCTAGCAGACGTTCAAATATCAGTCAACTTTGATTCAGTTTGCAACATTCTAATCTATTGATCATACATGTACATGTATCAGATATTTATAATTCAGAGCAACTGTTTGAGACTCCTTATTTTTGTCTTAATGCAGTTTTTACACCTAGAGGAATACATTTTTGAGCTCCACATGGATTGAATGTTTAATACGTTTATTTGAAAATTATCCCGGATGTTTTGAACTGTTCCTGCTCTGTTATCATTTGGAGAGCTTTGTACTGGCTGCCTGTTTAACTTGGCTTTTCCTAAAAAGTTTCCCATGGTAATTCTTTTGTGCATCATTTGACCTGAGCTTTGCCTTGGCCCACACAGACAGAAAAGAATACCTCAGTTGATAGAGAACGCAACAAAAACATGGCGATTATGGCAATGAGAGCATCATCAAACAAAAGGTTTAATGAGCAAAAAAGTATGAGTTTCAAATCTTTTTACTTTTCTTTGCTGTCCTTGCAAAACAAGGATGAGTATTGACCAAGTTCTGTGTAGTCTGGCGGCTAATTTTTTGTATGTGCATTTAAAATTGAACACTGTAATTGTATAGTTAGCCACATTTTGAGAACCATTTGCACACTGAACAGATGATCTAAACAATTGTGAATTTTGCAGGTAAAATAGCAATTCATTTTATAAATAGGCTTTCTCCCTGCTGTCACCATTGTTATTGCTTACGTTCCTTTATATTCCATATGTAGATCTCACATCAGGTAAATAACAACTGCAGTAATTTCTGCCGCAGTATGTAATATTTCTTGATTGCTACTATGCATTGCTAACTACAGCTGTATGTTTCACTATGATTGTAGTTCCGATGTCTGGTCCAGAGAGTGGAAGTTTTCACAGGCCTCAAATTGACCAAGCCAATCTAAAGGTGAGGACCAGAGTCTTTTTTACCTTCTTCTATTCTTGGTTTTCATGTGGCATAATCATATTCCAAAATTAAGAATTACCTACCCTTCCTTCTGAGGTTTTAGCTTCATCAGACAAAAGACCCTCTAGGAAATCAACATTTCACAGTGTTTTAGCTCAGCAGGGTTCTTCTTATTGTAATACAGCAGGTTTGAATTTCCAAGCTTTTGCGTTGCATGGCATGACAATGGTGGCCCGAGAAGGCTGTTGCGGAGGTCAAAAGGAGAGTTAATATTTGCTAACTAAACAGTGCTTGCACTAGAGGAAGCACTTATTTCAATGTGTCGGATCTCTAGAGCAATAATTTTTCGTTTCAATAGCAAAATTCAGTGACAGATGTTTCTGTTACTTTACGGCCGCCATAATTGTGTCCCTCCGAAGGACACAAACATGACATCTCCATACAAAGCTCTGTAAATTTGGGTGACACACTTCGGCAAATCAAAAACAGCAGAGACCTGATTCTTGGTGAGGTTGCTTATATATCAATCATCTGTCATATCCAAGATTCCAAAAACAGCAGAGACCTGATTCTTGGTGAGGTTGCTTATATATCAATCATCTGTCATATCCAAGATTCTTGACTTTATTCATTGAATGGTTACGATTTTTAGTTTTGATCACATGGTTGGTGAAAACCGAGAATAAGAAGATCCAATCACTCAGAGCGCATGTTTTATTGGTAGTAAATAAGTTTGTGCCAGCACTTAACGATTGTCCTGTAAAATCAAAAGGCAAGAAAAGCAGTCTTTTAGGGTGATTACTTCAGTAAATTTTCATGACTAAGCAAAAAAAAAAACTGAACATGAAATGTAAAGGCATATGAATGGCAAGGTTGGTTATTATAGATGTGAAAGTCAGAAATAGATGTACAGCTATAGACCCTAAACATGTGTTACCAGTTGGTTAATTAAGGTAGGAAGGCCAGTAATGTACAGTAGTTGGCCAGGTCAGTAATACAGGGCTCAATCAAAGTGCTGTCCGGTTGTCAGGGAGAAGTAGATTCTCCTCCTGGGCAAGGTATTAGGCAAACCATTTACCGACAAAATCAATAAAACAGCAAATTTAGAATAGGTCAGTTTCAATATACTAAACTTCAGCTTATTGGTGATGCCTAGAGGACACAGACAAAAGAAATGAATAAACATTTCATTAAATTCCTTTTGTTTCTGTCCTCAAGGCTTCACTGCCAAGTGCAAAATTTGAGTTTGAGTTCTACTTGTCCCACGAGTAAGCTGGAATTCAAGCTTTATTTGAGCCCTGTGATGTAGCTGGTAGGATCAGTAATGTACATATAGGTGTAAGTTTGGTAATGTATCTGGGAAATTAAGGCAGGTGGGCAAGGTTGCTACTGTAGGTGGCCAGGTCAATTGTTGCAGAAAGTAGCATAACAGCCAACTAAATAATATTCCATCTCTTGCTTGGCATTTATCACATGGCAGCATTAATTTGCTCTGTTTTATCTTACATTGTTAGGTTGGAAAGCCTCTTCAGAATCGCCCAATAGCTCCAGCTTCCGGTTCACTTGCTGCAATGCTTCCTGGTCATCTGGCACCAAGTCTTGTAACAAATAGCATGCAGGGATTTAGTGCAGGTCACCCTCTGCTAGCTTCAATGATGAGGTTTCCACAACCTGCATTCTCTCATGTTCCTGCAGGTGCTGCTGCTGGTGCACTTGCTGGGGTGACACCAAGGAATACTTCTTTACGCAACCCAGCAATGCCCCCTACTGTGAAACCTGTAGGACTGACCAGTCAAGCTCACAGCAGCGGAAGTCAATCACAAGCACATGCAGCTGTGACAACAAGCTCATCAGGTCCATCTTCTCCTGGGACATCTAGTTCTCATGTGGCAACCGTAGCAGTAGCTACATCCATGCATCAGCCAGGAACAGAACACAAGGCAGCTGAAATGCGCGAGCAAAGACCAAATTTGATGTCTGATTTGGCAAGGAGAGGGGCATCACCAACTGTCCAACCCGTAGCTGCAACCCATCCTCCAGCTTCTGTCAGCAACAAAGTCATTTCCATTGTGCCATCAGTTTCTCTATCACAAAGCCATGCCATCCAAAAAGCATCGGTTCCTGCTTTACCACCACATCATCCCAGCTCTGCACATGCCAGTGGGCCTGTGACAGGTGTCGGAGCTTCTGTCAGTAGCAGCATGTCTCACATGCCGCCGTCAGCTGCTGTTGGTATGTCTGGTCTTTCTCAGCAGTCAAAGATGCTTCCATCCAACACCGTCAGTGTGACACCAGCTATGTTGACAACCACGGCAAAAGTCTACACTCCTCCTCATCATCTGGCTTTTACTGCTCCAAGACAACCTCCCATTTCAAGTTCTGATTCTACCATGGTATGTGCCTCCACATTTTTTTGCATGTTTAATTTATTCTACATCTAGTTCTCATGTGGCAACCTTAGCAGTAGCTACATCCATGCATCAGATGATATTGTGAATCATTTCCATGTAACAAAAGTATTACTACTGTAAATACCTTTATGAGCTGTTACTTTTTAATATGAAGCTGGTGAAAATTGGCCATGCAAGTATCCACATATGTGTGGCTCTATCAAGATCTGAATTACTGTTCTTGACTGATTTTAGACTTTTGCATGCGATTAACAACTGGAGGTAGACAACACAGGATTTCTTTTGAGCTACATTTAGAGACATCTACATAACAAATCTAACTCCGATAAATTGCCAATTTTACCTTCTCGACCCTGAGAAAACATTGTTGAAAGTAGAGCTCCACTGAATTTATCTCAAAAATGCATTTAGAATTATTCCAATTTGTACCCCAAAATGTCAAAACTTAGCAAAATAAAATATGTGAAAAATTTACTCTTATAAGCACTGACCTATACAGGAGACCAGGAGATTCATTCTGTATCTGGGAGACCCTGTCAGCAGCTCCAGTCAGTAACTCTTTAGACTTAGCTTCTGTGCTAATGTTTCTTGTAATATTTATTTTGTTTATAGAACCCTACAGATCACGCAAGGTTAAATAAACCCAGTGGGTCAGCATCTCCAGCCACAGTATCGTCTCTCCATACCAGCTCTATTTCCACAGTTTCACACATGGCGGGACCATCACTCAACTCAGGTACTTCATTTCATGTTGTTGTTGCTGTTGTTGTAGGTAAAGTCTGCATACAAGCCAAGTGGCCCATCAAGCAGGAGCTTACAGTATCCTGGTTCTGTAGCATGAAGCGTCTCTAGTCCATCGCAGGGTTACTCCTAGCAGTAATATCCCCAGTACCCATTTATACACCTGAGAGAGGCACTGTGAGACGAAAGTGTCTTGCCCAAGAACACAACACAATGGCCTTGATCTGGACTGGAGCCCAGACTGCTCAATCTGGAGATGAGCACACTTACCATAAGGCCACTGTGCCTAACAGTGTTGTAGACCCCAGTGTTAAAAATTTATTTTATTAATAATAATTCTTGTTATTGTTTAGCTCGTAATGTGGTCATTATAACAGCCTGACAGTTTCCTGCTTCATTGGGTTCTTGACACCATTTGTATCATGGTCAGTTGCAATTGGTCTATCTCAGCCCTCATTGTTCTAGCAAGAAACTATTCCCTCAGAAGGATGAAATGGAAGTGGCACTTATAAAATAATGTTTTATGATGCGTGATGTTTAAAGTCTTGCTATAGACTTGTCAGTACACTCTACAGGAAGAGATTTATACAAATGTATACAATAATTGTTTTTTGCAAGTACATGTACATATAAATGTTGTGTTTTATTTTTTCATTCACAGTTGTTGGAAATGAAAGTCGAATGGACAGGTAAGGGATTGGATTCAGTTTGTCTCAAAAGCATACATGTAGGATTTTGTAAATTTATTTATGTATTTATATTTATATTTATATTATGTGTAATACATGAAACTGTAAAGTAGCTGCTGAATTGTTGCAGCCTTGACCCAGTTGTATCTTTAATCTCATCTTATCAATCAGTCAGGACAATTCTTTTTGGTTTGACTGTGATTTGTGATTTTATCTCTCAACAAAATTCAACAAAATCTTCCTTTGTTAACTTCAGAGCACATCAAGCAATACCACAGTTTCCATATCACCCTGGTATGGCTGGCATGGCAGGAATGGCTGGTCTGTTTTATCAGGATGCATTAGGTGGGTGCATTAGGTAGTTCACACTTCCCATGCCTGACTTAAAATAGCAATTCTCCATAGTGATGGTGATTGAGGGTTATCACTCAGCATTGGTGAAACATGCCAGCTGAGGTACATGTAGAGTTTATTGTCGACTGGATTTTGGTGGACAGTCAATGGTAAAGGACAACAAACAGGTAGGTTGCACAGATGCAATCATTCCATTTCTAAACCATATTGAACGGTCTAATCGACAAGTTTGGAATAAATTCCTGACTACCTTTAGTATTGGTGCCACTATGTAAAGTTGTAAACAATGTTCAACGTCGGCAAAGATCCCCATTTTGCAAACTGAAATTAGATGTATATCTACCGACAGAATTCCTGAGAACTTATTGCATGCTGTCTTTCTCTTTGTATACCACAGTACACCAAGGTCTTCATGCACAGTACCACCCACCAGCCTTTGGTCCTATGCAGTCTCTTGCTAGGTCGCAGAGTGTTGCCACCTCGGCGGCAGCAGCAGCTGCAGCTCAAGTTGCAGCAGCAGCCGCAGCTGGAGTAAATCCCATGCAGATTATGGATCACCCAAGACTCATTTTTCAGCCTTCAGCCGCCGCACTAGGTGTCGGAGGTATGTTGTGGTGTGTTTAATGTTCACTTCTCAATGTACTAGGACTTTAAAAAAGTGGAGGTACTGTGGGAGAAGTTGTGGGGCCAATGGAATTGATAGACTAGGAGCAGTCTCATTCTTTTCCAGCCCGCTAGAGCATGCAATTGAGAGGTGAGCCATGAGAAGCGAGGGTGCAGAGAAGAGAAGAAAGAAAGAGACGGCTTTTTCCTGTTTCTCCCCATTCCCTCCTTGTTTCTTTCCTTAGGTTGCATAATATATTTTTAGTTTCTTCTGTGGAGGATTTCAGGAACAAAAACCGACTACTCGTAGTCTATGGCATTGATAGTAAGCGATCTTATGAAGCAATTGTTAGATTGTCCACTTTGGTTGACCAACTTATGCACCAACTACAAATATCGTGGACCCGGGATGAGTTGCATGAGATTTAGGCTAGTAATTCCTCAGTGATTTGTTTTGACAATGGATCTACAGAATATGATGTAACAGAGAATTAACTGTAAAGTGTAAATTTTAGTGCTAATTTAACCCATGAATAACCCACTGGGCGTTAGCCCTAGTAAAGGGAATCAGGGAACCACACGAGGTAAAGAAAAAATATTTTGACCTCGGTGGGAATCGAACCCACGACCTCATAGTGCTACGCGGCACAACATTCATATGTACCCTTACTTTCTCTTCGCCGCCATCCACCATCTAAATCGACCCCGACTTTCTCTGTCCGACCTCGTAGCTCAGTCGACAGAGTGACGGTAGATCTAATCCGGAGGTCGTGGGTTCGATTCTCACCGAGGTCAAAATAATATTTCTTTACCTCGTGTGGTTCCCTGATTCCCTTTACTAGGGCTAACGCCCAGTGGGTTATTCATGGGTTAAATTAGCACTAAAATTTACACTTCAGAGTTAATTCTCTGTTACATCATTTGTGTTCATAGTGCTACGCGGCACAACATTCATATGTACCCTTACTTTCTCTTCGCCGCGATTCACCATCTAAATCGACCCCGACTTTCTCTGTCCGACCTCGTAGCTCAGTCAGCAGAGTAACGGAAGATCTAATCCGGAGGTCGTGGGTTCGATTCCACCGAGGTAAAAAGATTTTTTCTTTACCTCGTGTGGTTCCCTGATTCCCTTTACTAGGGCTAACGCCCAGTGGGTTATTCATGGGTTAAATTAGCACTAAAATTTACACTTCAGAGTTAATTCTCTGTTACATCATTTGTGTTCATAGTGCTACGCGGCACAACATTCATATGTACATCTACAGAATAGTCTTGCTTCATTGTCGATCTGGTCTGTTCTATTTCACCAAATGTTAACAAGTAAAGTGATAAACAATTCCCGCAATTAAATAGCAGTTATTGCCATTGTCTGTTGTGGGACATGCAGTTATGTGATGGTAAGAGCGGTGAATCAAGAGTTTTGAGGCCTAAGCTCTAGTTGGAGTCATTGCATTGTGTAAGGATGAGGGGTAAGCCTGCAATTGACTGGTATCCCATCCAGGGGGGAAGCAATATTCCTTGTCGCTTAATGCTTCAGAACCAGGATATGCTCTGGTGGGCGAACTTTTGGTCGATGTAAACTTAACCTTTCCGCATCTTTGGTAGAGTTCGGAGATTTTCTGCGTCAGGTGTAAAAATATTTTATTTTCATCTTTTTTTTGTGTTCAGCATCAGGGATAGCCAACCTGACTGGGACAGACACTCCAGCGACAGCAGGCATTATGGACATCAGTGGTGCAACAGCTAATATCTACAGCGTGCCAATCTTTAACGTTCCTCAATCAGCTGGAATGCAGGCCGCCCAGCTAACTGCTCCCAATCCGAATGCGACATCTCCGAGGCCAAGTATCCTGCGCAAAAGAACCTCAGAAGGGTATGTTGAAAACCATATTACAAACTTACTTTTCCATGACAGGACCAAGTCTAGTTGGTACTCAAGGCCAAGTCTAGTAAACCGGCTGACCAGTAGGTCGTGGGTCTGTTTCCTGAGGGAGTCAAATTTTCTTTGTTGATCTCTGTGACAGAGTGAATACTTTGAGCATATTGATAGGGTTGAATTCTCCACCGCTCTCTCAAGTCCAGTCTACGTTACTCCGAAAAGAGACTTCGAGGGTACAGCGCAGGCTCCTTTTCCGAACAGCGGTTGGTAACGGTTATTAACTGAATATGAAAGTTAGATGGGAAATATTTGGCCCGTGATCATGGACCTTACCTCACTCGGTCTGTGGAAAATGACCATGAACCATGGTAAACCAGCTATGATATAATTTCAGTATGAAAGGGAACTGGAAATCTCGGACGAAGACTGTAGTGTAATTCGCTGACCACACAAATGCGCTTTCCTTTGAAAACGCATATTAACTTTTGATGCGTTTTCGCTTATATCGTTCACACTCAAACACTCGAAAACGCCGATGAAAAAGAGGCTTACAAAAACGGCTCCGAACTTTAGTTGAGCGTTTTGAAAACGCGTCGTTTTGAAAAGGGTCCGTTTCTATACGTAGTGTGGACGGGTGAAATCGGAGCCTTTTGAAAACGGTGACGAAAAAATGTCATATGCTATCGCTTCCATCAGCGTTTTCGGTTGTTTTAATGTGGGCAATAGGCGAAATAGGCTCGATTTCCGCCTCTCTCGCGTGGCCTGTCTGGTCTACCCTCCCCTTCGGGAGAGGAGCGTGGGCTCATTATCTGAACAGCGGCTGGTAATCGAGCCTATAGGCGAAAACGCAACAAAAAGTCTCTATTTTCGTATGAAAACGCATCAGTGTGGACAGGTGTAAACAAAACGAAAACGCTGGTTCGGGTCAAAATATTTTGCTTCAGTTTGGTTGACAAAGAAACGGATACTTTGAACAATTCATTAGTCTGGTCAGGGCCCGCTAACGTTATTTGCTCTCTTTTAAGGTTACGCAAACCTCCAAGCCAATTGCCATTCACTGCTGAGATGCTGGTAACGACTCAGACTGAAGCGGCAGCAGCTAGTCCCAGATCTGACAGTACACTATCAGCGCCACACTCAACACAAAATTCACCAAAACCTGCAAGGTATGTACCAGCGACGAACAATTTTGACTTGAGAGTGAATTTTGTTCTTCGATACCACACTAGCTATATATTCACGTATATATTTACTATACAAGGTTTCTAAAATAGTATAGTTGGGCTAGATTAGTTGTTTAGATAATTAACACTTACTGTAATGACTGGTTCCGGGGGGAACAGTGAATTTTGTTTCCCGAGAATCTCAATGTTTCCCGAGACGAGGTCGAGGGAAACAAAATTCACTGTTGCCCAAAACAAAAGCAAATTTTGAAAAATGCGCTGAGATACCAGCAACAACATCAGGCCACCTTCAACTGCACGCTTTGGTCACGTGCAACAGCTTTCAACATTTCGGGGGTAACAGTGAACTGTTTCCCGTTTGACGTCATAGTTTTCGCAATGTTGCCCGCTCATGGCATTTGGCGGTGAACAGTTTCATTGTCTCCGTGAACTAGCCAATGAATCGGCACGCTGTAGCGGGAAAAACGCGAGCTATATAACAAATTAGAGTTTTTTGGTGGAAATTTGAGTTTGTACTTTTTTAGGACTATTAGTACAGTTTTTTTTTGGAGGCGCGTTGGCCTTATGATTGACGGCGGGAAGCTAGATTTCACGGTCCGCGTTCGAGTCGTAGCCAGGGACATTGTGTTGTGTTCTTGGGTAAGACACTTAACTCTCTCAGTGCCTCTCTCCACCCAGGTGTATAATCGGGTACCGGTAAATTTAATGCTGGGGGTAACCCTGCGATGCACTAGCATCCTATCCAGGGGGGGTGGGGAAGTAAAATACTCCTAGTCGCTTCATGCTACAGAAACCGGTATAAGCTCCAGCTGTATGGGCCACTGGCCTGACACAGACTACCTTTAGTACAGTTTTTATTGTTTCAGGAGTAATCTATTAAATTGACGCGTTGAAGTCAGTTGATTGGCAACTTTTGCAATAACTTACGCCAGGATTATCTAACCTCCCTAAAGTAAACACCTCCTCCCGAATAAGGATGATTTTTGGAGCCAGTGCAACTCAAACTAGTGGCTGTACCAGAGAAAGCGTAAAAGTCGGTATGCAACTAGAGTTTCTTAATTAGCGCATTTACAATATGCTTGAGGAGCACATTTACTTACACTACATAGATACATAGACCAGAGGAAATATATGAAAATTGTTTTATCTCTGTTAAGCACAAATCAAAGGGGCAACATTCTTTGGAACAACAAAATACAATAGTACAATACCTTTGACAATCTTAGGCTGCCTTTCCTATAAACCATGTCTACATTATCTGGCACGTATCTACACAATTCAGCAGCAACCAGCGTGTTAAATGCTCAGTTCTTCATTTGTGACTTGAAATTTACTCTTCAGTGATTCTGGAAGTCAGTCTAACGAGCCTGCTGCAGTCACAACGACCAGCGTCACTACAGCAGAACCCGCACCAGCTGTCAGTCAATCCGCGCCGGTGTCACCCAACAAAATCAAAAGAGAACCTTCCAGCGAGGCGGCGCCCACACCGAGCGTAACCACCAGTGCTGTGATGAATGGAAACGCTTCATCGGCCCCTGTTGCGCCCTTGCTCGCCAACGTTACCACGACGAGCACGAGTGATGCGGCCTCGCCAAGAAAGAAACCACGGAAGCAGAATATGTAAGTGTGTACGTCATGACTCAGATAGCGTTACCCTGAAGTAGAAAAATTGAACCTGCGGTGTTTTGTACCAGTTGCTTAGTATCTTGACATGTGCTTTTGTGACAGTTGTGGTCCGACTACTTCGCAAGCGCTCGGCTAGTCGCTCTGTTTTGTGATTGGATCAGACGATTCGGAAATCCTAGGACTGCTTAAGCGAGGGGTTTCCGCTTGTTCTAGTGACTGTTCAGTTCTAGTCTGTGTTTTTTTTTATTGAGAGAAGGTAGAATTAGTTTAATCTTTGAGATAAAAAGAAATTTTTCGGTGTTTCGTTTCACTTCTGTTCCAAAGGCTAAAAATATGCATACCCTGAACCGTCATCTATCTAATTTTATAAACTGTATTCAATCGTTGAAACAATTTATTTTCACGATTTAATTTTGCGCTGCGACAAGATTAACATCAAATGTTAAGGAACCTCTATAAGCTTGAACACGAGCGTCGCATTTTGATTCTGACCATACAACAATCCATTACCATCGTCGTGAACATTACCCATCTTCATTTCTTGATGGGTTTCACTCATCTATGGAGCTTTCTTCTAAAAAATCAAAGTTCTATTGTTGGGTCTTTTTTTTAATCTTGGTACGATTTTTAACTTCTCGTAAATCTTGGATGGTTCTATTTCCAGGGTCGCCACAGAAGACAAGTATGGCAGTAATGTCAACATGGAACCCGATTCGCCGACAGATGAAGATAAGAAAGCGAAACAAGATGAAGGTAAAAATAAAGTATTACCCAACCCAATCTCTCTGTGCTCATATTAATTTACATACCAGTTCACGGTAAATTCTATGTATGGTTGTGACTTTATTTCCCAATCCATGGGTCGAAATGTTGCCTTTCTACCTGTCGATTTCTGGTAATTTTAGGAAGTGAAAGGCAAAAAGTATTGATGTCTGTCGCTGGTGACAGGCAAGAAATTCCTTAGTAATTCAGAATTTATCAATTGAATAATATTGTCCCTGCTGGACGACGATTAAACTCGGCTGGTTTGTTTTAGACAATATTATTCGCGGGTTTTACACTCAGAACAACATTGCTTTTACCGCCGGCTCACGTTTTACAAAACTCAACTCATCTTCACTCACTCGCACGGACGTGGCCCCTAGCAACGAGCTGACCTGTCATTCACAACATAGCAACGCGACCGGAAATGAAAGTTCAGGAAGCGAAGGCACATCCGTTTTCCACCTGCAGTCGTGTTCACTCGTGCAGATCTCGCATGGTAGTTGCCAGACTCCACCCAACAAAGCAAGATGTAATCTTTGCAGTACACATGACAAAGACAGCAAATATGTGACTTGTTTTATTCTTCCGCGTTTCTTCGCCGATTATGCGTGAATGAGTTCAGTACTTCAGTTTACAATATGGATCGTTTTCTAACGCGTAAACATTTGCTAAAGAGGCGGAAGTTGAAGAAGTACACGTAGTAGAGAATTTTGAAACAGCGACGACGAAACGTAATAATGTACAAGAATTGAAGTTCAATGAGAAATGGAAAGAGAGGCGCCCGTAGTTGTAGTGAAAATACATATTAAAATAATATTGTTCAAGTTCGATGTTGGGGGACACAGGTGAAAAAATATTCTGCCTGTCACCAGACACAGGTAAACAGTCTGGAAACATTTCGACCCCTGGAATTCGAATGCTCTAATTGCAGTGGCGTCATTACTAAACAGAATGCACCGACTTATATTATACACAAATTCTACACGTGTAACGCTGTTTTGATCCCTAAGAATTTTCCATTTTTGCCCTTTTCGACCAAATTTTATCCTTGTGAACTGAAATAATTATTCTATTAGTGTGCAAAGTGAATATTTCTCATTTTGTTTCCAACAGCGGACGAGGATTTGAAGTTCATCTTACTGAAAAGACCGAAGATCTCCATCGTTGCTAACTACAAGATAAACACCAAGGCGGCTCATAATCATTTCCAGCGGTATTCTGATGTCAAGGTCAAAGGTAATGGGCAGCTAACTGCAGTTTACACTATAGGGACCGTTATGTTAGAGAATGACGATTTTTTTTTCCCGCTTTAGTTCAGACGCAAGGCACCCAACGATATGCCTCATCTTCCTTTACTCCCGCTTTTCCCTCACTACCCCCCTCTCCCTTCACATTCTTCCTCCCCTTTTACCCCCTTCCCTTACCCACCACAAATATAATATTGTATTGTAGAATTTTATCCCAAGGGCTTTATTATAAAGCAAAGCTAACAAGAATACATTTCTGGTTGTGAACTCTCTTCCACAAGAAGCACATTTTGCATGTCGTTCCGGCACCTTTTGCTGTTACAAACAGGATGTTTATCCGATAAACGCGCAGTTTATTTCTTTCTCTCGTATCAATGTCTACATATTTTTAGTGTAAATCTACTAGCATTCTATCACGAATGCGGTTCTGATTGGCTACGCTATCTGCGATAGATACCGAGTAACGTAGCAGTGTACTCTTGTTAACAAAATGATGGCTGGTTGTTGGCATTTTCGAATTGTCTGTGAAGAGGATTTAGGCAAAGTTTTGAACGACTAGTAGATTTATACTACAATAATTAGATAATTTGCCCTCGATTTCTATGCGTTGATGAGGGCTGCCGTTACCCTCGTCAACTATCACTCGATAGGAATTTTTAGGATAACAGCATACATTCTCGCGCGCTCATGGGCTAATTTTTATCGTCAATAAGTGGACAGACATGATTTCATAATTTATGCGATTTGGCAACGAGCGAGAGCGGACAATTTGACAGTTTGTTATCGTAAAAAACAAATGGACGTCAGTTTTTTATGCGTCTGTCCTGTTATTGACAATGAATTTCGTCATAACATTTCCAAAGTAGTCTGCGGACACAGCTACCTTGACAATGTTATAACGAAATTCATGATCAATAACAGGACAGACGCATGAAAAACTGACGTCTATTTGTTAACTCGAACTCATAATCTAGTTGCTTAAGAGAGAATGAATACCGTAGCAGTCATGCATGCGACTAAATTTCTCAAAGGTGAATTGAGTCCCCAAAAGTTACCATTTAGCAAAAGTTACCCCAGGAAATTTTCTCCGTTCGATATCTAAATTTATGGTATGCATTTGTTGCTCCTCAGAGGAAAGAAAGCCCTCAATACAAGAGATTGCAAGTCAGAAGGGAATTGTACAGAGAGCTAACGGCTGGAGAGTCCAGCACATCGCCGGCCAAATGGACGAGCTGGTGAGAGGGAAACTGGGTCGAGCCCCCCTGTGTTAAATCTCCTTTTGACCATTCAAGCTTTAACCTAACCTTACATTTTTACGCTTTTCAGATATCTGCTGAACAAGACGTGCTGAAAAAGATGGGAGACCTCAGAGAGAAAATTCCGAAGGTTAAACCTGGACAGAAAACAAAATTCCAGGACGACTTAGTGATGTTAAACGAACTTCTTCAGGTGATGACTTCTAGACACTTGACCATTCCGTCAATTTTAAACCGGAAGTTAATTGACCTTCTGACACCAGAAGTTGTTCCCAACATCTGTTTTTTATGTCAGTTATTCATAATCGCTTCAATATTCTTGATCTTTTAACGATAGCATACTTTTCTTTAAAGGGTAATATTCAGAGATCACAGCTGGTTGTTGAACAGCTTGGAGACTCGAGAAAATCAATGGTCAAAGTAAGTGGAGACATGTCTTTACTTTCCTGAGTTTCATTCTGTAGTTTATTGCGCTATTTCTGTTAATACCTATGATCGAGGAAAGATTAGATAAGGATGTTTCAGAAATTCAGGCCTAAATCAACGGTATTGAACATATCCGAGGAAACAACGCATCTATTTGGTTCTATTTTTTGCGCCGGATAATTCAAAACTCAACAACAACCAATTACAGACTTGACAATATTTGCCTCATCAGAATGGAATGTCTGGCTCGTTTCCAGACATAGGAGGAAAACTTTTTTTCAGAGCGCGAGAAGAGGTAATGGCCATAGACTGCTGATTATCGTTGATAAATTTAGACTCCGTCTGAAAGCTTTTTCTTTTTCTTTTTCCTTGAGGTGCTGGATCACAGGCAGCGCGTCATGGAAATAATTCAAAAGCAGATGAACAAACGAAATCCCAAGAAGAAAAGCCAATAAAAAAAATGGCCATTTTATAACGATAAACACCGGAGAGAGTATTTTTTATATAAAATGTGAATTGTAAAGGGGAGCGCTTCAACATTATATTGATGGTGTACCAGTTCAACATGGAGTATCATCGTGCTATTATTCTTAAAAATGGAGAATGGAAATGTTTATTACTTTAGAGAGACTTCTCTTACGGTTTATTAAATGAATCGGCTGCTGTTGGTTCTTCTCCTTTATACCTGGACACTGGAATATTTATTGGCTGTAAAATGGAAAGCGTGAGCAACTTTGAAGTGATTATTTCGATGGTCGCCAAGCGATTTTGAGAGAAAAGCGTTACGTGACACCGCAAATAAAGGCTAAAGATCTGAGTGCATTGTTACGCGAGGAGAACAGCGCGCCAATAGAGTAAGCTTGGAGTAAACCCTGTGCGACATCTTACTTCACATTGACTCTGCTAAGCTACCTTCCTTCAAACTGAGTGAACAACTGGTGCCAGTCTGGACTCCATTCTATCTCCTCTTGAGAGAGGTCTGGGACAGGGCGTGAAACAATCCCTGTCCTTTGAGTGGTCGTTATTTACGCACGAGAATTAAACACCAATAAGAAACGCTGCATTGGGCTGTAAACACACGTGATTTGTATGGTGTAGAATTTTTTCGGTCTTGAATCATCACGTGATTTGAAACGTCATTTGAAGTTTAGCTAACTTCAAGGACAAACTCTAACGCTTCTGTCAGAAACATTTGACTTATTTTCTCCTAGCTTCGGTTGTATTAGATTTTTCTCACAACTTCGCTTACAAATCCACGCCACCCTCCCTGTGCCATTTTGTATATAGTCTCTAGTATGTTAAGTTATGATAGCGGATTGCGATTGTAAGAAACAAAAATGTAAGATATCATTTATACGTGATTAAACAAAAGATGAAATGGATATTTCAGTTTTTTGTTAAAAATGTATCTTTATTCAAAGAATTAAGATCTTGAAATGGAACAAAAAACGCCGACTACCCTCCTGTAAGAATTTCAAACAAAGAGGACGCTGGTCTACTTTTTCTGACAGAAAAAGAAAGAAAGGAACTGCATGGATTGAACAAATCAGGTTTGCCTCAAATACTATGGTGACAAAACATGCAAAGGGAGGGGTACCCTGCTATCTACTCTTATCCCACATAGGGTAAGTAGAAATGCTTGTCACTTCAAAACAAAGAAAATCATCCAGCTCACATGCTGGTAACCCAAACCTTGTGCATCCCTGAAGACTGAAAACGAAACCGTACATGTAAATTGACAGGCGAGGGAAGTTTTTTACGCGGGCGTGGCACAAGGTAAAAACTGACAGAACGTGCAACATGAAGAATTGGAAAACTTTTTCCGTGATATATTTCACTGCGGTTCAAAGTTCTCCACCATGTTTCCCTACGTTAAAGGCAATGGCATCTCGAAGATCTCCATTGAGAGTTCAAGTTGTATTGGTCACTGATGCCAAGAGAGAGAAATCAGGAACATTTTCTCGCTGTTCTCGTTAATACCAAAGGGTTGCCAGGAAATTCTCTCCTGTTTGTTTGCAAATATATAAAAGTCATTGCAAATTTTCCGAGTCTCTGTGTCCATTACTAATTATCGATGTCCTTTATTTGGGCAAATCCTGCCAAAATAGGAAGAAATTTAAATCGTCCTTCTGTTCGATGCACTTCACTTTGTTAAGCTTTCTTATTTGGTGTGGGTTGCTGTTTCGGACAAGGAGATTCGCACGTGTTGTCACGGTTACCAGGGAAACAAGGTTTACACGCAGCCGAATTTAATGACAGCTCCGACTCCTATGAAACAACACCAGAAAGAGAATGCAGTGGTCAGCTTTTCCGTGTAATATTAATTTTGTGGTAACGTTAGTAACGGGAGAAAGGCCTATTAGATCTTACCGTAAAACTGAATACAGGGAAAGTAAGAGCCAGTTTAGAGCCTTTCTGACTTAAACTCGAGAAAAGCCGGCATATTTTAGGGTCAGCAGTTCTGCTAGTAATGCTACAAATATCTGCCGCTAGCACTAGCTACTCTCTGATTGGATAAGATAGATTTGTAAGGAAACGATTGGCGGGCGTTTTCTTGGCGGAAAACGAGCGGTAGGCGCTTTTTGGTGGGAAACGAGAGACGGGCGCTTTTTTTTATTATTGCTAGATGCCCACAATTAGTGTACATTATGTGCTTTTCGACACGCTAATAAAGTTATTATTTTATCTTTTGGCGGCAAAACGTGCGAGTAGGCGCTTTGAAGTGGCAAGCAGAGAATTACCTCAACTTCACAATAATGACATTCTAAGATAGCCTGGCAGCAGGATCTACACTTATATTCTACAAGAAAGCTTTGACTCTTTCTTTCTCACCTCATCTTGTGTTAGTTGAAAATACCCATCGCCTCGCGTGTTAGTTTCTTCCAGTGGCGTTTGACAATTCGTACAAGATGATCTGTCGAATCTTAGTAGCCTGAACAAACGGGATCTGCGAACAAAAATAAACGTTAATCCTGAATTAAAAGACGCGGTGTTTTGTGTAGATAGCATTGACCAAACACGAGGGCACACAAGGAGAGCATCGATCATCTTTACAGGGCAGATCGAGCGCAGTGACAACCTGTCAAACATGAAAAGGCCAAAGACTGATATCGCTCTCACGGGAACTTTTTGTTTCAGAATAGATCTCTTTTGAGGGCTGACTAGGAATTCGTTTCTGGGCTTTTCCCCTTCCCTTTCTATCCGTTCAAAACATAAACATGATTTCACTTGTAGGAATGGCTTCACCGTTCAATGCATAAAAAAGCTATTGCGGTTTGTTACGGAATCATATGTATTCTACCATACACAGACTATAATCTGAGGACGCGCGGGGGGACCTACTCCGTTAACAAGGTTATTCATAATTGGCCAAAAAAACAATAAGTAAAAAACTCAAACAGTGCCCCTGGTCCTAACAACAAAATAGATGCAGATAAACAAAAACGAATCAAATTAAAGGTTTTAAAGAGGTGCGGGTCAGTTAGGACTGAGATTGACTGAAGACCAGATTTCACCAAAAAATATCCAAGGATTTAGGCAGAAATTTTCGCAGTTAGTATTACACGTCGAATTTATCATTCGCACCTGATTGGCTCCGCACAAACTATGATCTGGAAATGGGTAGTGAATGAAAGACATGTGAATGGAGCTCCTATGAGAGATATCACATCCACTGCGGCATTCTTTCGACCGACCATAACATTTTAAAAGGAACATTTTTGCAAGCTTTTTGTTTTCCTTAAGAAATCGAATGGCCTGAAGTTATACCTTCCCTTAAAACAAACAATACACTGCAAGGCGGATACTACGTATGAAAGACGTTTCAAGACACCACACATGATAAGAACCGGTTCGCCGCAGCAGTGGACAGCTGTTTCGTCCTTATTGGGACTCGGGACTCATCAGCACTGTGTAGCGAAGATATGTAACGCCAGCCAAAGAGCCAACGCACATAAATTGCTGAATGACCCGTTCATTGTGTCAAGTTCAGTATTTTGAATTCACTTACAACCCGAAATACGTGTTGCCACATCACGTGTTTCGAGGCGCAAGTTTTACGATTGGTTTCTCGAAAAACAAAAAGTAAATGTGACCGAACAAGACCAGCCTATCAGATCTCTTGTAGATCCTCCTACGTTGACAGCGGTCCATTGCAGTTTCAGGGTTCCCAAAACAAACAGATACAGGAAAACTGTCTCATTTTCTTTCCCATCCTCTTCCCCCCTTCCCGAACCACTCCCTCTCTCCTCCTTCCCCCAACCCCCTCCCTCCGCTTCCTCGCCCCTCCCGTCTGGATCAAAGTTCTTACTTGAGACAAGAGACGAATCTGTTGAGTGTGAGCGACAAGACAGCGACAAGAAGTTCATAGAGCAGCACATGGTACAAAGATAAATTCACATAGTAGAGAAAAAAGAAGAACGTCGGCGCAGTAAACCAGACCTGCAAACAAAACAACAAAAACACACAAATATCAGAAAACAAGCTTCTACTATAAAAAAAAATTGGGAGCCGGTCGGGTGCTTCTAATAGAATTCGGCATTCAACAAAGACTAAACGATAACTGTTCTACCAGCAGATGATATTTTAACATTTTTCAATTGCCAGCCGTCTGGGAAGCGGGAATAGGGGAAACCTTGGCGGACTGCCAGCGCCGCTCCAGCCCTTGCAAATCACATGGTTTTCAGACATAACTTTTCAAAATTCCGTGACTTTGATGCAAGTTTTAAGTTAGCGCATAGAAACGACAGCAATATAATACTGGCTTAACTCAGTTTCCGTTTTAACTCAAGGTTCAGGTAGTGTTAATTGAGCCCCCGAGCTTTAGCTATTCAATACAAAGTGATCCTTACCAGCCATTCTGTGTAGCTATAAAATATATCGGCGAAGTAGTAGTAGTTTTCTCGTTGAAGTCTCAACATAACTATTGTTACAATGAACGACGCGAAGATAAAACTATAAACTCCAACCATAAAACGGTCAGCTAAGGTCAGCTCCTGCAAATTAAAAAAAACCACAAAAATACACACGTCAATTGACACTTCAACAAAATTCGTGCATTCTCCTGGGAATATTGAGATTACGAGATTTTTATCACGTATAGAAATCGATGATGATGATGATGATGATAATGATGATAATGATGATGATAATGATGATGATAATGATGACGATGATGATGACGATGATGATGATGCTCTAATTCTGTGTCAATCGAGGATCTAGCTCCTAAGTGACAAGGTGGTAATTGGGGACACAGAGAGAAAGAATAATAGCTTCTAATCTAATTGTTTTAGTATAAATCTACTGGTCGATCAAACTTTAATCTAAATCCTCTTCGAAGACACTTGGAAAACGCAAAGACGCGACCGCCAGTGCATCAACAAGCGCACACTGCTATACTACTCCCTATCTACAACAACATATAGTGTCAAGCGTAGCCAATCAGAGAACATAGAACGGTAGATTTATACTAAAATGTTATAATGTTCAAATGTTTTCGATGTATTAGTGATTGACGTAACATGTTCTCCAGTTTCTTCGACATAATTATAATTTAAAATGGGAACCCGACTAACTAGGTAAGCTCAACATAGTTATTTCGGGTGCCACTGAATCACTGTGCATATTAGTAAGTTTATATCTTGTTATTATATGAATGAGAAAATTACTTCATTCTAATTCGTTGAAAGCAAGCAAATTTATTTTTCAGTTTCCGCAGTAAAGCTAATTAACGCGTGTGCGTTCGTACGTTTCTCACTCATGTAATAAATGAGTAATCGTATGATAGCTCAATTAGGATTTACACTACACTTGACAAATTGACGTCAGTTTTTTTATGCGTCTGTCCTGTTATTGATCATGAATTTCTTCATCACATTGTCAAAGTAGTTGTGGATCCACGAGGCGATAGCCGAGTGCATCAGCATACTACTTTGACAATGTGACGAAATTCATTGTCAATAACAGAACAGACGCATTAAAAACTGACATCAATTTGCTTTTTACGATAACAGATTGTCGAATTTCCCGCTCTCGTTCGCTGACGCGTCGCACGAATTTCAAATTCATGTGTCTGTCCGTATATTGACCAAAAATTTAGCTAATGAGCGCGCGTGAATTTCTGCAGTTATCGTAAAAAAAGTATTCGAAAATATCTTTCAAAATTGCACTCGTCTTAAGGACGTTCGGGCGAAAATTTTCCAGTCAATAGAATTTCTTTAAATTTTTACTGCTGGCAGATAATGAGTTACTTGTGCCAGAAAAGCAAAAAAAATGGGGGTCACAGTCTTCGTTTCAGAGATAAAGCGTGTGGTAAACCATACTGTTTCGAAACATTACCTCATATAATTGAGCACGGTCTAAAGGAGTTTATAGTTAAAAATATCCAGGGTGAGTCAACAGAGGCAAACGATCTTAGTCATATTTTGTAGAAGTGCGTCTGTTGTGTAAATAATTCCAAATGTTACTAACGTTTTCACATAACTTAACCCTTTAAGAGGCATTTGAAACCACCGCACAGATGCACGAAGAGCTAATAAGAACGGAGTTCGATGGTGCATTTTGCCAAACATTCCGACTTCTAGTCGATAGATTTTCTTCATTTTTTCCCTAAACGTAGAAAATCAGTAGAGAAAATTATCCATCGAAAGAAAAATTGGGGTCACCGAACGTCCAAGATCGTTTAATCCAAGCAAGGCTCTAGCAATGGCCATCTGCCCTATCATTTGTTTTTTTATGACTTAGCGCGCGAGTTTTTGAGAACGATGATCTAGACTTATTGATGTATTTTTTTTTTCTGCTGCGAGCAAAATAGACTGATAATCAACATTCAACAGACTTTCTTTTTTTTAATATCTCTGGTAATAACACCATGCTCTACAAATACGGTAAGCACACGCGAAATTTCTGGAGGCGTTTTCCTTTTTAACTTTTTTTAATTTTCTACATTATCGAACATCATTTTCGAAAATCTCTGTTTTTAAAATGTTTGCCGTCCACACCAAATCTCAAAGCACGCGTTTTCAAATTCATCTGCTTTGCAGAGCGTTTTCGTAAAGCTCCGTTTTAGTGACGGATTAGTGTGGACGGCAGGCCTAACCGTAGAAATAAAGCCGTGTTTTCGAATTTCTCCTGTGTGAGTGGCGACAGGGCCTCATGTCCAATCGCGCAAGTATAGTAATTTTTGTAGCTCCAGCTTTTCGGATACAGCACGACGAGAAAACTCACCGGCGTATCTGGAGTTTGTTCACTGACAGTCGCATGAAACATGACGGCGGACACTAACAAAGACCTGCGAAAAAATAAAGAAAGCATCAGCAATTGACAAATGGGTGACCATTCACTGAAAAAGGAAAACATTGCTGCGGGAATATCTGCATGCGACTAAGTTACAATGGTGTTTCTGCTTATCTTAATTCAGTCTGACACAAGGTTTGTTCGGGACGGGGAATCTGTTTTCGACGAGCAAAAAATGTTTGAGAATTAATTTCTTCCGCAATAAATGCTTTCCTTGTTTATCCGCGGAGAAAATGAAATGTTGACTATGCAGACTCACGCACTTTCACCAATGAAAACCAAAGAGCCAATCACAGCGAAACGCAAATTAAACGATGAACCAATCAAATTTTGAAGCAACATGCAATCCGTGCCAAGCGCGGGAAAACGGGCGGAAGCCAATTCCACGTTGGCTCTGATTTTGCTCCTGATTGGTCAAGAAAAGAGCATCATGATGTTGGCTGTGTTTGGGTAAAGACTGAGTCCGGTGCACAATTATTTTTCTTTGAACCAATAGAGTGTCAGCCCGAAACACTACTACAAACACTATTATTACAATAGAAAAAAACCCAAACCCAACTGAACTTACCCATCAATCCATAGTCGCATAGAAGCGTCATTTGGTGGAATAGAAAATGAAAAACACACCTGTAGTGAAAGAAGAAAAACCGAGACTGGATATAACTTTCAGCAGCCACACAAGTAACACAATCGCCATTGATTCAGTAACAGAAATAGGATATATCAACTCTTTAAAAATCTGTCCGCCCTTATATGTTCCGCACTGTAAAATTAATTCAGTGAAATTGGACTTCCACGGGCACCCTTCGATAGTTTTGGTAAATTCCCTATTCGGAAGGCCTTAAATCCCTTCAGATTTTCATAAGAGAATTGTCACCTGGAACTCTTGTGATACTTGTTGCATCAATGGTACAAACACTTTTGATGCTTCATTCCAACTGGTAAGGGAGCAAATGTTTTTGAGCTGTTAAAACACTTCCTTATAGTTCTCGAGGAATTTTAATTCCTCAAGATTTCTAGATCTTTCGGCTTGAAATATCACTTAATTTTATGTCTTCCGCATTTTATAGCACACAGGCACGAACCAAGAAACGTTTTTACTAACACTTACCACAAGTACTATAAACAATGGCGGTAAAAATATCTTGAAAAACGCCGCTCGCTTGTGTCTTCTCATGTGAAAGAGAAATTCGTAGCGAGAAACGCCTTGATCCAAAAATGGATTATATCTGAAAAACAATAAAAAACGCAAACTTCAAGTCAACTTTACGCATATTTTTCAGTTTCTGATGGGAATTTAACGAGGTTTTCGACATTTTTTGGGAAGTTTGGTGCATTTATTACAATTTACAACGTTTTGATTTCAAACTTACAAAGGTTCATCTTAAAATATCTTTAGTGTTTAAGTTGTCGTTTTCAGTTTTGCGATGTTCTTATTTTGAGTGACGGATTCACGAGTCGTGTATATAAGACAAAACGAAACCAAGGCAACGAAACATTGCCAATTCGGCACGAATCTTAGATCGTAGAATTTTGGCGAGAGTGATAACTTTTGAAGGTTTCTTGGGGGGAGGATTAGAGAGGGAAGTACCTTTCATACACCATCTGTGACCAAGAGTTAGTATCAAACAACCAGCCAGTGTAGTTAAGAGTAGGAGATACACCACCACGATATTTAAAATCACTGTCATCGGAACCCTATTATGGAAATAAAAAGACATTAACAAATTTATGGCCTTGCCACCATATCATATACGTTCGGTGAAAGAATTCGCAGAGTGAAATAAATATGAAACAATTCATATGTGTACTGCGGTTGTCGATGACCTCGCTCCCAATGTGTGGCTTCATAGCTCAGTTGGTAGAGCATCGCACCGGTATCGCGGAGGTCACGGGTTCGAATCCCGTTGAAGCCCTGATTTTTTTCAGGCTTCTTCTTTCCAATTGCTTAAATTGGAAAATTTACTGCGATGATCACTCTTTACTTTCAATTCGTAGAGTGTTTGCTAAATCACGTGTCTATAGTATTGAGCATGTGCGTGACTTGTGATCAGGCGATCTTTCATTAAACAATAAAGAACGTCTGATCACAGGTTAGCTTGAGTAGTGGAGACTAGCCTTCTTGTGCAACCTTGCGCGCAAAAAATTTCTTTCCTCTTTCCTAAAACGAGATTTACTTTTGAAAAAATTATTTCCCACACAGCTATTAAAACGAGATAGGATTGGAGAAGAAGCAAAAATACTGTGCTAGATATTTTGTAAAAAGGCAAGGAAGACTACTGTAAACCGCTTATAAGCCGGTCTACTTGTAGGCCCCTCTATCTAGCAGTAAACCAAAAATTACATCCGGTTTAAAACCCCTCATGGAAATAGGCCTCTTCTAGCTTTCCTTGTTTCTGTCTATAAGCAAATCTAAAAACCCTTATGAAAGTTGTATAGGCCTAGGGCTTATGAACAGCAGTTTACGATATACGATAATGGAGAAAATAATATTTTTACCTGCATTACTTTCCATCTGAGCTCCTTTGCAGTCATTTCCATGTCCTGGATGACAATTTTCAATGTTTGGTTGTCATAGCTGTCAATGTTTGGTTGTCAAAAATCAAAAATACAATTATTTTCATTTTTTTTAAGCTACTATCTTTTATCCTGATAAGCAAAAATGTATTTAGTACACTTACGGATAGTCTTGAAGATCTGCAGCAAAATTAAATGCTGATTTCACCCTAAAGTACTTTCCTTCATGACTAGACACCTGAAAGAAATTCAAACATCACCATCACCATTTCATAAAAATTTATTTAACTGTGATTTTACTTTGGCCTCTGAACCTGTTCCAAGCTCTGGAAGTGGAGATTATTTAAAAAAGGACAAAGCGATCAGAGTGGGGTCTGGGGGAGAAAAGGAGAGGGCAGGAGAGCCTGTAAACATTGTGTTGAAAACCTTAGCCTGCAAGCAGCCTTGCATTGGAGCACAAGCATATGTAGCGTAGCCTCGAGACGAGAAAGACTACTCCCTACCGGATTGCTTGGCTCTTCCTCACTCCAGCACCTGACTCAAAGTGAGCCCGCTCGCAGGCTATAGAAACCTCATTTCACCCACTCTTGCCCAATCCTTTTCTGTCCTAGATCATGCTCATCACTTACCTGCTTTTTTGGCCTTCACCACGGATTAATGAAGAGCCTTAAAGAGGTTAACACTGACCACGTTCAAATTAGCATACATGCAGAATCTGCATGCACACCAATAATTACCAGCTAGCCTGCAAGTGCAGACACATTTCCGGCTGTTGCTTTTCAGCAGAGACAAGACATTAGCGACAATCAGAAATACATCTGCATTATTTTGCAGGGTAGACAACTCCTAGTTCTAGATTTTCTGATAAGGAAGTGTCTAAACACCAACTAAATTTAAATGTGGGCAATTAACTTTTGAGATGCAAGTCTGCTTTTTGGCTTCATCTGGGTAGCTCTTGATCTCTTAGCTGAACAAATCGCATCTTTCTTGCATTAATTTCAGAGTCTGAGACGGAGTGTCACTTCCTGCAAAGCAAATTAATTCTGTGCAGGTTTGAAAATTGAAGGCTTTTGTGCAAAAAGGGCATATACCATTTTTTGGGCTTTTTATGCTTTTCATGTCAAACAAGTCAGTCTGCCAAAAATTAGCTTGATCCTGCAAAAAATAAAAATCGGCCCAAAAAGCAATACACACCCTTTTTGCACGAAAGTCTTCAATTAGTTTCACCATAGACTACCACAAACTGTTCAACATTTTTTATTATTTTTGTAAAATGGTTATTGCAAAAAAGAAGTCTGTAACTCCATACTCAGATTATAAACAATAATTTATTATTGGATGAGGTTTTTGTGATATCCAGAATAATCAAGGTAGAGGTAAGGGTTATCAGCTGAAGCCGAAGCCTGAGGCTTATAACCCTTACCGAGACCTTGATTATTCTGGATTTCACAAAAACCGAATCTAATAATATTACTGTTTTATTATACATTGAACTCAGAAACTTAGAAGTCATGTTTCTGCTTCTTCACTGAAGGCAAGCAGCACAAATTGCACAAAGTTGACATGATTACCCTTGGAAATCATGCTTTTCAGTCATACATGACATGATAACCTGTGACCTTGAGTGTCCTTGACATGATAATTGTATAATCTGCAGTTTTGACGTCACAGGCCCTGATTTCAAAAATTCACTGTACGCTTTTGCCCAATCATAAAAGAGTTAGAGAGTTCAATGTATAATAATTCATTGTATTTCCACTCCTTGTAGTCAGTGTTTGGCATAAAGTGTGTGGTTCCAGAAAATATCCATACCCACTCCAAGGGTTTTTGAAAATTCCACAGGGGAGGGGGTCTAAAAAAGACACATTTTCACAAAGAAATTAAGTATTAACTCTTTCCCAGCGCGCATGCCGATTTACCGGTCGGATCCGACCGGTAACGCAATCTTTGATAGAAAATCTGCGTTACATCCGATTTCCACCAAATATGGACAGTGAAATGACCTCATAATTAGCAAATCGCAGGCCATTTTTCAGCTCTTTTCCTCCGATCCCCCCCTCGGGAGGAGTTTGTCAAGTTGAAAAATTAGTATGTGTGGTAGCCTAATGGCGGACAACGTGAGGAACTGTTTTATTTGCCGAAAATTGGGGCCAAATCTTTCGGAATTGGAATTCAGGACATTTGTAAGGTTAGTGTAAGTAATTTTGGAACCATTCACTGGCTGCTGAGGCTGAAAATATCCAGAAACAGAGTTTGTTTGGGTACGTGCAGACTCGCATTTTTGAATAAATCATCGGCTTGTCATTGCCTTGTCATGCTTGTCTGCTTTGTTTTTTGTTTCGCTCTCTTATGTAGCACTGAGAGGTAGTTTTTTCATCTAAATCCCTTAAGAAAAGTTCGAAAAAGATGTTCCCAGTCAAGTTTTAGCGATATTTGTGGGTTTTTTGGACAAAACCGGCATTTTGTGTCGACCCGTGTTTTTCGGTTGCTATGGGTTACCGCCCTTCTCATGTTTCCTCAAGCACTTGAGCGAGATACAAAAGATAAAATCTAATTTCGTCTGGTTTTGTTCGATTCTGCTGAAATTTTAACATGATAAAGCTGGATTGATAAGGAATAGATTTTACTATTGCCGATGTGTGGTATTTGTCAATGCGAAAGAGATATTTTGCTTCGAAGCCAGAGTTTGAAGGGAGTTTTGCATAACGCGCGGGTTCAATGTGACATCGTAATCCGAGATTTATTTTTATCTCGAAGAAAAAAATGGCCGGGAAAGGTCATATTCTTGACCTTTCAAATGAATATAAATTTACATGTGTCTCGTAATGAACTTTATGTGAAAAAAAAAGATTTTGGACGAGCGGTGCTTCTCAAATTTTTTTCGCGGGAAAGATTTGGCAGGGAATGAGTTAATAAAAACTAGAATTTCCAGAGGAATTTTTTTTGTGAGGGATAGGGGGTTATGGATATTTCCAAAACAACTTATTCTTCATAATTCAAAATCAAATAGTATACTCACTTGAAGAGCTATATGGAGTTACATTGCCCCAGAGTAAGGTCAATTAATTGCAGACTCTAAAACTTTACTTTCATTACTATACAACAGCAGGGTGTCTGCAGTAGAGATGCAATAGTCACATGTACATATTGCAAACCTTTTTGTTAATTCTACGTGTTACACTTTCCTTATCTTTAGTCGTTATTAACAAAAAGTACCTGACGTGCTTAAATCAGCAAAGAGTTTAAATTTCTAGGCTTTGTAAAAATGGTGAATTAAAAATAGTTTTTCATCTACTAACCTCGGCTTGGCCTGCAGCATTAACAAGCTCAAAGCAAGCTCCTCGGAGGCCATCTTTACATTTCTGTTTTGTGTACATTGTTTGACCTTCAGGAACTGCATACACAAAAGAGAAGGCTTCTGATAATATTTATACTTAGCTATTGTGTCAAACCACCCCAACTGTTAAATTACTATGTCTCCCCCTGTCCAGTGGAACCTGAAATGCATAGTGGAGAATCCACAGAGGGATCAAGGACAGCTGGGCCTCCCTTATGACTAGGACATTAGGACCCCTTTTCACTTTGGCTCCATTTCCGAAAAGCAATTGATTCTAACCTGGATTTTTCCTCTTCTGATTATGTCTAAATAATTTTCATACCTTTGAAGTTTAGATAGAAGTCAGCATGGAAGGTACCAGCTTTTAGATCCACAGAGTGGAGATTGATAAGATATAGAGCAATCTCTACATATACTGTCTTCTGCTCGCTGACAACCTCAGGACATTTTTCATAATAATACCTGGCAAGAAAAATGAATAGTGATAGTTAGATGGTGCTTCTTTTTATTCATTAATGCCTGCAACTCTGAGAACTGAATTTATTTAAAACTTACAAATCAGACTAGACTGTGACGAATATTGCAACAATAACACAGGACCCATGACAAGCTATTACTGGCAACATACATGTGCAGTCATGTGAATTGGGGTTTTGTGACAAAAAAAAGCACCAGAATAGATTTTTGGGTACGTTTCACTCACTTGATCAGGCATGAAACGTTCAGTGCTAAAATATTAAGCTTAGATGTCACGAAACGAAAATCACAGATCGACCGGTAAAATAAATATATACTTCAAAGACTCGAAAACGCCGTGAGATGAAATCACGCCATCACTATCAAACCGTGGTAAGGTTACGAAACCAAAATTTGTTCTAAATGACACTAATGTACATAGTGTTTTACATGAAAGTGAAGTTAAGAACAAAACGAAAACCACGCAAATGTGCTTTCCAGTGGAGCGTGATACAGCAGTATAAGCTTTGTTTTGAAGTGTAAACGAGTCTATATCTCTCACCATTCTGCCCTGCAATCATAGCCCTTCTTCGAACCTGCAAGATTGCCGGGAATACAAGAAGCACAGTTTGTACAGTTCTCTAGCGAATGAATCGCTCCTGGTTTGTGGCAATGATCTCCGCATTTGTCGCAAAATCCACAATTTCCATCGCTCAGGCACCAAGTGCAATTTCGTCCTCGAGATAAACAATCTTCGTCGTCGACTTCAGCAACAGAAGAGCAGAGTTTTGACGAAATTAAAATCCCTACAATAATACACAAACTATTGAAAATCCCATTTGAACGCATTGCGACTAAACTTTTACGGAAAAATTGACTTCAAGCAGGTGAAATACGAAAAACAGGAATTCCTCGATTTGACAACACGCAGCCACGCATGTCCCGCAATGGTAAATGACGTTATTTATAAGACGTGATTGGTTAGAACGTTCCCGCCAAAAATAGGTGGCTTTTCCCAGAGAAGGAAAATTCCTTTAGCCAAAAAGTTTATTTTAATTGCCTGTAAAGAAACGTTCAGGCTTGAATCTATCGCTGCAGTTAAAATGATACGACTTTATATTGAATTTCACTTTCATTGCATGCATTATTTATTAGGTGAATTGAAAATAAAACAACAGGAGTAGTTCGCCACCGGTAGCCCACTGTGTTTGAGAACCTTTCAGTCGAAATTGTAAAATTCCTTAATTCAGATTACATAGCTTGCCTAAGAGTACGTGAAAATAGAATAATAGAAAATTTAATTAAATTAAAGGCTAAATGAGCGTTCTAAGAATTTGAAACAAAAGAGAATGTAGTTTTAAAAATTTTTTTACGCCAGGAGTCCTGACCGGTGATTGGCTCCTGTTTTATGCAACCTTGCCTATTTAAATCAATCATTTTTAAATGGAAAATAATTCGTAAGATCAACACCGACAAGGCTGTTGTTACAGCGAAACAAGTTTTGTGAATTTAAAAGTGTGGTGAAAGTATTTTTAATTTGAATTGTTTCTTTCAAGAGCAAACGAGGTGTAGTAAATAATACTTTCTTAGCTTGGACTAATAGACTTTCAGAACTCATTTTTAAGTTCTCAGAAAATTCTATAGACCCTATGCAAAAATGGCTACCTTAAAATTATTCTTTTGTTCGTATTCAAAATAGCCTCACTAACCTCGTTCGGGATAACAAATTCTTTACAATTTTTGACTCAAAAACGAGGCCAGGGAAGGCTATTTTATACAAACGAAAGTATAATATAAAGGCGCCATTTTTGCATAATAGTGACTCTGGGCTCCAGTGTCGTGCAGATTTGCAGATTATTGTTTATGATTGATCAGCGGTTTCCCATCTATGAGTTGCCAGGACAAAACAATTAACATATATGACGGATTTACCTCTTTGTCTTCCTGAAACAAGATGGCGGAACTAAGCGCTTATCGGGATCAGCATTTTAAGGTAATAATCTTGTTTCCTTTACCTTTTCATCAAACTAGTGGACTTCCTAGTCAATGAAAGGTTTTGTGTCTTTTCATTTTTCAGGGCTCACGTAATGAGCTCGAAAGGATGTTAGAAACAAGTTGCACATTATATGTCGGAAACCTGTCATTTTACACTACAGAAGAACAAATTTACGAGCTGTTTTCACGGGCAGGAGACTTAAAAAGGATTGTTATGGGACTTGATAAGGTTAAGAAGACTCCCTGTGGATTCTGCTTCATTGAGTATCCTTTTCTATTGAAATCAGCTTTATGAGCTATAGGTTGCTGGGTTTTTTTTACATTATTTTAATCATGCAAGTTACATTTTCTTAAATGTTATTGGTGCATTAACTGCTGTATTTTGCTGTAATTAATCTGCAAAGTTGTAATCGGACAATTGGCTGTGATCGGACAATCATCTGAAGTCCTCTCCATAAATCAAGCAATCACAACATTGAATACAATCACTATAATAACCAGTTCAAGATACTGACTTTGTAAAATTGTGAAGGTTTAGTCTCCTGTGACAGTGACTGTTTTGAATTTTTAACTATGATATTAAAATGACTATTACACATGTAAAAGTTCTTCAAATGAAACTTTTACTTTGTGAGAAATTGTAATTGTTATGATTAATTGGTAACAGGACATTGTGTTGTCCAGTTCTGTCTGTAATCATTCTCATGATTAACAAATTGGACTCCCACTTCGTGGTTATCTGATTTTGTTAATCACTCATATTATTACAGACCAAATTGGACTCCACTCAGTCCTATTACCATTTGTGATTTTATCTGTTGTCCCCCCCCCCCCCCCCCCAGTGTCTAGGAAAATGAGGGGGCAAGGGTTTTTAAATGCCATTTTTGAGGGGGCAACTGTGTTGGTGCCTTTGATTCTTTTGTGGAATTCTGAAGGGGAAGTGTATCAGCACTTTGATCTTCCTTTCTTTGGGGGAAGGGATATTAAATGGAATAATGACCCATTGCATTTGTTCCTCAGTGTGAATTTGAGTTTGAGTGAATATGTGATTAAAATACTTGAATGTATAAGTATTCATCTGTAATTTTTACTGATTTATGCTAGAAGTACTTCAAAATTGTACATTAAGTAGTTCTTGATAATTCTAGAAGAGTAAAATCCTTAAAAATGTAGTTATTAAAACAGATGCAAACGTTCTATGTGCTTCTTAGAAGAGGAACTGTTTCAAAGCATTTAAGCTGGTGAAAACATGAGACCTTAGCTTTGCTGTAGGTATTATGGACGTGAAGATGCACAAAATGCCATGTGGTACATTAATGGTACAAGACTTGATGACCGTATTATACGTACAGATTGGGATGCTGGTTTTGTAGAAGGACGTCAGTTTGGGCGAGGAAAGAGCGGAGGGCAGGTGAGAACTTCTAGGACCTTTCTCATAAACCACTTGTGGCTCATGCCAAACTGGCTGTGGCATCCTTTCCACAATGGCTCAACAGTCACAGTCTCTCTTTCTGCCCAGGTATATTGCATGGCTAGCTCCATGAGTGGGCAAGATGAATCCCATTCTGTGCTGTGATTGGCTACATGAGCAGGCAAGATGGTGCTATTGTGTCCACTCTAGACTACCTTCTGTCTCTCTTGTCCTAATAGGCTGCGCTTCTTTTGGTCAGCACCAAGATGAAGAATCGCGACCTCTGGGAAGGTCCAACACTGCAAGTTCACGATTCACAGTCTTCTCATCACTCTGTGCATGCTCAGAGTCAAGTCTGACAATCTGATTGGCTGAGAAAATAGAATGATTGCTCTGCACATGCTCAGAAAATTGAACCTTCCCAGAGGTCTTGATTCTTGGTTGCTGGCCAAAAGGAGTGTGTGCTCTGGGGACAAGGACCTTCTGTGTCCTGTAAGAAAAATGTTTACTATAAGAGCCATGTAATAAATCCTTGATTGACCAAGCTAGTTCAGTCAAGATGGCTGGATATTGGCCTGATTCTTTTCTTTTGCGAGGACCACAACTTTGTCTCAGTCATCAGGCCAGCAGTTATGTCCCACCTCAGTAGTATGAGGTGACAAGGAGTATTTCTACTCCTTCTGTTGAGACATGGTGGAAAGAGGCGCTGTGAGAGTACAGTGTCTTGTCCAAGAATACAACACAATCACGGCTCAAAAGTGCTGTGATGCACAGAACCTGGGTCCAGTAACAAATCCAGTTGGAAAATATCCCAAAGAAAAAAACACACGTTGATTGGTTAAAACTCATGTTTCTATTAAACAGTTAGATCATGAGATTTCCATTATGTGATAGTTGGCATGGGTGCAGAGACAGTATGATTTCATTGGGATGTCCAAACACCAAGAAGAGAGTTGAAAAAATGAAGTTTGAGGTGCTTGGATAACCGATGAAACATTGTCTTGAGTGTTTGGTATGTCTTCTTAACTGAAACAAAAACTAAGGAGTAAAGTAATGGAGAAGCAAAATCATCAAAATCTATGCTAATAATTTATACCGGGTATCCAAACCTCCTTCATGGTTGTGATTTTCTTTTATTTAACTTGATTAATTGATAAATGCGTTTGAGAAGTTTGGGAAAACTGTCTCAAAAAAAGTTGTGGAAACTCTGGCCTGATTGGCACAGCATTCCTCATTCTCCCAAACTTTTACTCATGTTTCTGTTATTCAATAGACATGCTGCCAGTACCTGTTCTCTATTTCTTAATTACTGCATCACCTAAAATCTTTTGCCATATTTTAGGTACGAGATGAGTACCGGAGTGATTACGACCCTGGCAGAGGAGGTTATGGTAAAAAAGCACAGCAAGCCTCGGGAGTTATAACTAGTCCCCCAGTGGCTTACTCAAAACGATGATTTGATAGGCTGTAGTTGTTTCAATGTACTCTGACAGTTAACACAAGATCTGGACACCTGTGTTGTTCAAGCATGTGTAAGCAGGAATGGATTTTCAATGCTGTCTACTTAAGATACAATGATATGTTGACTACAAGTCTATCAACATAAGGACTATCAGTATAAGATTCCAAGTTGAAATTATGTTGCATGCTTAGGCCAGACACACATTTTAACTGAGCAAGTGCAGAATAATGAAATTTAATGCTCGCCAAGATTCCTTAACCCAGGCTTGTCATGTTTACATTGATAATCACTCACTAGCTTGGCAGACAGTGTTTCAACAAAGGCTGGTTTTCATGTTGGGAAAATCACACATGATGTTGGGTTAGGCTTTGACATATCTGCTTCTTGACCATCCCTGACAATCCTGGCTCCTGAAGATTTCTAAAGTCATTTGGTATGTTACCATTTCCCAGCCAGAACCAGATAAAAATTTTATTTATTTTTAGTTTTTTTTCAAAAATCTAAATATGAACCCAAAGAGATGGGGGACACTGGATGTGCTGCCTCAAAATGAGATGTTTGTATGGATTTTGAACTGTTTCATGGTCCATAGCTTAGCCTCTTTTCACACTAAAAGTATCGAACTTGGTCAAGTGACCAATCCAAATGTGATCTTTCACTTGGTGGTGGTGTCAAGTTTATTGATTGATTAAAATCTGATATTCGCACCAGCTCCCTGCACAATTCCAAAATGGCCAACTGGGTACATTTGGGACAGTCAGGAAAAAGTCACAATCCCAACTCTCTGGTATTTTTTTTTTTGACATGAAAACTTGGCTCTGGCAATAGTGGCCTCCGAGTTTGTCCACCAAATTACACTTTCTTGAATTTCTAAACATCCCTGTAGGTCGCTTTTAATATTACTGATAATAATTATTCACCAATAATTGTTGTAACATAGCAATTAAAGCTAATCTATCAATTTTTTTTATAAGCAAGTGTCCATCAACCCAATGATGCATGTTCATGGGGTGACCAAAGACAACTTTGGTTAACTTTGCTTCACCAGAGATTTTTGCACGAATAGACTGGTCATGCTTTAACTTCTCAAACAACTGAAGACTCATTTTTTTGGGAAGCCTGCAGTGCTGGCGTATTATTGGTGTGTAAGTGCACAGTTTTCGTGTTGGGTCGCCATCTTGGTTTTGGTGTCTTTGGTTGCCCAACCCTCTACTGATCAGGCCGCTAATTACAATCCAAGATGGCAGCATCGGAAGAGGCGCCACGCACCTCTCGTAAGGTCTAACAGGATTGGCCGAGAAAACAATAGAATAAACAACAGAAACAATGGCCCTAGTCCTGAAAACAATAGAGGTGGATGACTCCGGGAGCAAATAAAATTAGAGGTTCCGAAGAGGTGCATGACTACTGCATCGGAAACCTGGTTTATTGAGCGTTCCATTCCAAAATAACACCTGCACTGCATGCTATGCTTTGGGCTGTACATCATCAAATATGATACATGTGGGAAGTTTAGGGAACACTCAAGAAGCTAAGAGTTGCTCTCAACTGCTCCTCAAACAACTGTTGCATTTCATGTTAGATTTCTTTCATCTTGCATGCACTCCCAACATCTTGCATGCACTTTAACTCCGTGAAGCATCAGTGCATTGATTAGTAGAGCTTCATTTTAATCAGGGATTGTTTCAGTCTCACAGCTGTAGCAACCAGATTATATACATTCTTTTTTTTTCCTACTGTTTGTTTTCAATAAAATTATGGCATTGCCAATGTTGGACTTCAGTGTTAAGTTATTTTTAGTATAGGAATGGTTATCTTTAATGGCCAAGTAAACAATAGCCTTCATTTAGTAGAAAAAGATGCTTGTTTGGATAATTTGTTTCGCAGACATTATTTGCAATGTAAAGCAAACAGTTTTCCAAGAACAAAACTTGAGGAAAACTGTAAGCTTTGAGCAACAAATTATGTCCAAGCACCTTAATATCTAAAAAGTCAAATGGAGGTTATTGCATTGACAATCCTTAAAATTTTTTTTTGCAACACTGTGGATCAATTTGAAACTTGAGGAACATCATTCAGATATTCCCCATTAGCTGGAGCCTTGGGGGGGGGGGGGGGGGGGGGGCACTGGAATATAAAAGAGTGGGGGATGCTTGTCAACTTGCTAAGGGAGGTAAATTTCGAATTTTGGTCTCACTGAAGGTGTTCTGGGGAAAACACCATCACATGTAACCCAGATGTAGCTGTGAAGGTCTTGATTCAGGTTTCATGCAAAGAAGTATAAGAAACACATAAATCTGTTCTCTTTTAGGGGTTACAAAATCTAGGGCCATGCCATGATTGGTTTCAAAATTTTCACATGCAAATTTCCCCCCCCCCCCCCACCACCCCGCTCGCTCCCCAAAATAAAGGTAAAATGGACCATAAAAATTAAATATAGTACAGTGACCTCATTCTAGCAGTTGTTGCTGTCAGTTTTAATTTATTTTTCAAGATTCATTTACAAACTCATCACAAATTTCATTTTGAACCCTATTTTTTGGAGGCAGGTTAGTGTCTCCTACATCAAAGAAATTCCTCTTCACAATGTGCCGTAAACACTGTAGAATCACATTTCTTTCATGACGGATTTCTGGAGCCAAAAGCTGTGTTGAAAAAAGTGTAAATCAGTTGATTAAACTAAATCTTTGCCAATTGCAAAGAAATTATATTAACATCCTTTTTGCATTAGCCCTGAGAAATACTTGTAGTTACATCAAGACAATATTCCCCAACCATAGTCAATGGTTTGAACCCAGGAGTGATCGTCCTTGTGAGGATAGTTCTGAAAAGAACTGTTGTTAGTGATAGGTGTTTTGACAACTTGAGTGGAAGTCATCTTAGGGGTCAAGTGAATAGTGTTTGTCAGTCAATGTCATAAGTCTTGTCCATTGAAGGTGAATGGTCAGTTTAGCCATGATGTTATTGGCTAACCAATGACTCAATGGACCAGACTTATGATATCATCAACTCACAGTTATTTCCTTGACTCTGAAGACGACTTCTGCACAGGTTGTCGAAATTTCAGTCACCAACAACATTTCCCTAGTTGATTGTTTCATTTTTTCTGTTACCTGTTTGCTTGACGAAGTATTGATGTTGCATTGAGAAACTGGTTAGTGTACATGATTTTTAAGCAGCTTGGTCACAGGAAATACAGTTGAAACTCATGGCAATCCTGTGGCTGAATTATATTGTAATCAGCCTCAAGGAGACCGAGTTGAGTTAATTGTATGATTTGAGGTGCTTAGTCAGGACAAAAAATCTTGCCCATCATAGAGAGGTGGACATGATGAATTAGAGACCATTTTTTTGACTGTCTGTTTGTTTCATGCTTGAAAAATGCTACATTTAGAAGGGAAATAACTCGACTCAGATCAGGGCTTGCTGTGTTCAAAGTTCTGTTTTGAGTGGAAGTGTATGATTGACGCTTAGTGACAACAAAAAAATCTTGGTCATGTTTAGAGAGGAGGCCACTATGGATGGGGAGACCAACTTTAGAAAACCAAAGAAACTTGGATGGAAGCTCAGTTAATCAGATTGCAGCATTTGCATAAGACAAATTATAAGGCTGTTTTTCTCTTTTGAGGGAGTTGTAGTGACTATCAGAGTTGTAGAGAGGAAGCAGTCAGTCATAAGCTTGACGGAATGTCCGAATCAGAGTCAAAAGAATCAGCACATTTCCATTTTTTCTGATTCTGTTTGCTAGTCTGTTGTTTATGATCCAGTAAAAACTAGATTGTCGGAGTCAAAAGCAGAAGCAGCATAACCAACCAATCACAAGGCCTAAAATTAAACATGGTGATTGGTTTATTCTGCTTTACACTTCTGATTATGACTCTGACGATGACACTGTTGCCAGTGAAAACCAGCCTTTAGAATTATACTAAGGAAGTATATAATTATAAATACAGTAGATATCAGTTTAATTACCTTTTCTAGGAGAGTTGATTTCCTTATTCCCATGGACTTAGAGTTTGCCTAAAAAACAAAACTGCAGCTATTTTTATGTGCAAACTTGGCAACTAAATACACTTCACACAGCTGTTTGCATTGTATTCACTTGCAATTATCTTTTCCAGCTACAGGTACTTTACGATCTCACACCAAGATCAACTCCAAGTTGGCTTTGTACAAGTCCTGTACAGTAGTTTCAGCTGAGCACTCCACTAAACATGCATTTAAATCTCACTCAAGTCAGTTTTGGCAATTAGATGTCTATTTAGTTGAGCATATATGTGTAACTATCATGGTCCTCTTTAAACAGATTTTTATCCAGGAGTTAAAAATATTAATTCAACATGATTTCACTTGCATTTATTTCAAACTGTTTGACAAACCTGTCTCAAATAAATTCCTTTGACAAAAGAAACAAGGATCGCATGTAACGAAAAACAATTATTTACATCTGAAGTATTTTTGAGTGTCTTTAATTAAGGAACTGCAATCATTCTGCCTGACACCAGTTCACGTGGATTGTGGGTCAGTTTTCCCAGACAGACTGTTAGCTTCATGGTTAATGGATTAAAGAACGAAAAATGCGTACTTTGTTTCATAATGCCCATAACTGTGTTTTTTATTCATTCAATTAAAAAAAGAATGAACATCCTTCTTTAAATATTAATAATACAAACTTTCAGTCTGGGCAAATAGACTAGAAGTCCAAGTGAACTGGCTGTCTGGCAAAACCACTGGTTACCCCTTTAAGCTGGACTATCACCCAGATCTTATTATTGATGACACGAAGACTTAATGATGACAAAATGAAATTTCATTCACCTTTGTAATACATTTCTTTGATCTCCTGCGTGTTCTCTTTGTTCTGCTGTGTGCACCTTGCTTCATGTCATGTCTTGAAGGAGATGTACTTTTTGTAGCTTTTCCAGCTTCAGGCTCGTTTGTCAAAGATTTGTCAAGTTTCTCATTCACAGAACAATCTTTGTGTTTGTTGTTAACTTCTGTTGGTTGAACATTTATTTGAATGTCAACTTTTACTCTGGTTATTCTAGTTTGCGGAATACCTATTGTAGTTTTGAATGCAATACACTGTCCAGTAAATTAAATTATTTATATGGCTGGGTTTATGAAAACTGTGTTAATACAAAAAGCATGCCCTTGCATCAAATGACCTATTTGACGTGCACTTTGATTTCCCAATTCATGGAGGCCTCAAAAGTTCTATTAACAGAAAAAAACACATGAAGTAAACTACTAGAGAGGAGGAAAAAGAGACTGACATTTCTTCATATTTTTATATCATCTACATGTACTTTGACAAACAGATTGCTTGAGTGGGTAAGATTTTCTCTATTAAATCTGTCCAGGCATAAATCTAAAGACGAATTTGACAGATACAGGTTTTAGACCACATGGAAGCCGGGTGAATACTATCAAAAACAACATGGCAGCACTCAGTGTTGTTAATGAGCAAAGCAAGACAACAATAGGATAATTATTTAAAATAGACTTGGCAGTATATCAGCCTGATGGAAGAATATCCTCTGTCAATCATAAAGGTATACTTTAATATTCAGAAAATAACTCAGTAAACTTCATATTGCCAATTTCTATTGTCAATACTGCTCAAGATAGGAAAAAAATAATTTAGAGATGAGACGAGAAGCAAGAAATGGTGGGAGGACCGCCTTCAAAACTTGTTGGAATCGGAGTTCAAAGAAAGACTTAGAGTTATTAACTAACATGCCTTTCATTTCATTCTTGAAGAATCTTTACCCAGGCATTGAGGCCTGGGTTTAAATTTCGGCTTTCTTTTTTTTTTTTCTTGTTCAGTCACAAATCGCGGTCTGGTCTCTACAGTGCATGCGTCACTAATGCAGCATGCGAAACATGGACTTTACAGCAGTTGTCGTCGTGAAAAAGCTACTGAATTTTTAGGGTGACGAAATCACATACAAACGAACACACCGTTCATGGTAGACTAACATTAAATGTCGTTAAACGTTTTCGGAAAGGATCGGTCTGCAAGGCTTACGAGAGATCAACAATTTCCAAGCGAATGTTTCTGTTGTTTACGAATGTATCTGTTCGAGTACTCCTAAGTAAAACGCTCTGAGAAACTTCGTAACATGTAATAAAGCTAAAATCTCAAACTAAACCATATTCTCTTGTTATTGTCTTGTAACAGAGGTATGTGTCTTCTCAAGAATGAAACCCATGTAGCGAATTGTTGTACATTCAAGATAAAAGAAACTAATGTATGAGTTGACCCCAGCAAAACAACTCTTGGATTGTACTGTCACGCAATCCTGTAGCAATAAAAAATTATTCGAAAACCATTCAGTGGATAAAGTCAAGAAATTGTAATGTTATAGGAAATTAATAAAGATTACACTTCTATAATTTTTAAATCTGCGTTTTCCCAAACCTGAGATATTCCTCGAATTATTTTGAACAAATTTACAGAACCCAGGGTGGCTCTATGTCACGCACCGCCATAACTCTGAAATTCAAAATGTCTCTCTCATTTGAGAAATGAAAAACAACAAACATCAACAACGGGAAAGGCTAAAGAAAATAGACTAAAATGTTCATAGGCTGATGTAATGATCTTGACTCATTTTACATCCTAAAGGTCTGTGTACGAGTAATAAGCTATTAATCGATTCCAAGAAATGCAATCGAAGGCAGAATAGCTTGAGGACATCGATTCAATTAAATTTTGCACGACTTCAAATGCAGAACATTTAAGCTCAATTGCAATATAGCTAGTGCTTCTCAGTATAACAACTGCCTGGGTACACGCAGCAAGGCGTCTAGTTTTCCATCATTTAGAGCTGAATTATCCATTTTAAGAGACAAATATTTTTCATCTTGAAGACATGCTGACAGATGTACATGTAATCATCCACAGAGAAATTTTGTTATATAATTCATCTTCCCACTGAAAGATGGCGGGAAGACAAAGAATAGTATTCATCAAACAAAGAATGAATAATATTCATCTGTATAAATTATGATGGATTATTCATCTCTAGTATAAATTCAGCAATTGGCATGGACACCAGAAGGCAAGAAAAAGACCTTCCAATCTACAAGATTGGAAAAAATAACATAAAATTTTAACCTTGACCAGGTCATATTGTGTCGTTCCAGAAAATATCCATACCCCTCCCATGGAAGGTTTTTTTAAATTGAACCCCTCCCCCCCACCCCTCCTGAAATTCAATTTTAGCATCATACTTTCGTTCAAAAAATTGGCTTTTGAAATCCCCCTCCCCCTTGAAGTTTCCATTAACCTTCCATGGGGTGGTTATGGATTTTTTTCTGGAACTACACATTTGAATATACCTGCTGGTTCTTCATCATCTCCAGAATCACTGGCATATGCTGAACAGAGTGAACCTAATGCAGAGAAGTCAGACATCAAAGTGGACGGAACTGCTTCTGAGGTTGGGCTGGATAATATCTTTGGGGCAGATAACCTCTCTTTAATTTCACTCCCTGGAATCGCAAAAATAGATAAACTCATAAACCTTGCTAACAAGAAAAAAAAAATGATCATGTGGTTCATTTAAAAACAATATTATAATTCATTGCAGGTACAAAGCAACAAAAACACTAGTTCTATAATGAACATAAAGGGCATAACTTGGTCATGGTCCATGCCAAAATACAAATGCTATTACTTTTTTTTATCAACAAATAAGCAGACTCCACTCTTTAGGCTAGTTTCACTACAGTTGCTATGATCACTGGGATTTCTACAAGAGAAGTGGAGCAATCCTTTTAGCTAAATCTCAGCAAAGGACCTTTTTACCGATGCCACCCTTTTCCCAGAGCTTGAATCAATTGCTGTCCCATCAACCAGCATGACTAGATTTTCCTCCTGTCAGGTGAGCAAGTAATTTATCATTCTCACTTGCCTAGTGAGTAAGAAATCAGGCAAGTCATCTACCAACTAAGTCATTAAAAGAGCAAACTAGGTCTTGTCTGTGCAGGGCAGGCTAAATTTGAGAGCTACGGCACTTGTCCTAAGGACATGCTGGAATTCAAGTTTCTTTCCATCGACATGATTTCTGATATTTTCATTCAAACAACAAATAAACCTCACCACTCATTTTATCATGCTAAATTTGGTAAACATGTGAAGCTTCATCAGAATCTGTAGGAAACTCAAAAATACATGACCCTAATTTGCCAATTTTTACAAAGAAGTGTATACTAAGGGAGTAACACTTGCCCCTGACAAACATTTCCTTCTAAGTCTGGGTCCCATATTTTCCGATAGATTGTTGTGAAACTTGACAGATGTACTAAATTCAGCATGGTAAGGAGGCATGGAGGTTGCTTTTTTGTTTACTTAAAAAACTCATTACAGAAAATATTGTTGATATTGTGTGACATTGGTAAAAAGGTCAGACTGTTGTGTCAATGATAGTTTTTATTCCCCGGAGAGTTGCAATTGTTTCCATACTATAACCGTGATGATTGCTGAATTTTTTGCAGCAATCAGAGTGACCATTTGAGAATTAGTCTTTACAGGACACTTTTTCTAGTCCAAAGGACATCCGCGTAATATAAGAAAAGGTCAGCTGTGATAACTACACTCTCAGTTGATTGGCAGATCTATGTTATCAGAGAGGAACATCTTCATGTTCTATCAAATACAGGACATACCAGCATCATCCTCTTCATTGTAAGAACCATCAAGTACCAATGAAAGAGGATCTGCCCCATTTTCCAGTCTTGTA
>CM042755.1:4361955-4385319 GCA_022496165.2 Catalaphyllia jardinei | reverse complement strand
ACGGTGGCTAATTCACATTATCAACTCAGTTGATAAAACCAAATTATGTTACCCTACTGGTTTAGTCATAGTTAACCTTTCATGGTCATTTAAGGACGTTCAGGCTAATTGTTTCTGCGCATCCTTACTGCGCAGGCAAATTCACATGCCACGTCACGCATGAGCGCACATAAATTAAACAAATGATAGGCCAGATGGGCCATTGCTAGAGCTTTGCCTGGATTTAACGATCTTGGACATTCGGTGACCCCAATTTTTCTTTTGATGGATCATTTTCTCTACTGATTTTCCACATTTAGGGAAAAAATGAAGAAAATCTATTGACTAGAAGTTTGAATTTTTGACAAAATGTACCATCGAATTCCATTCTTATTAGCTCTTCGTGCATCTGTGCGGCAGTTTCAAATGCCTCTTAAAGAGTTAAATTTTGTGAAAACGTTAGTAACGTTTGGAGTTATTTACACAACAGACCCACTTCTACAAAATATGACTAAGATCATTTGCCTCTGTTGACTCACCTTCGATATTTTTAACTATAAACCCCTGTAGACCGTGCTCAATTATATGGGACAATTTTTTTGAAATCAGTACAGTTTACCACACGCGTTATCTCTGAAATGAACACGGTGTCCCCCAATTAGTAACTCATTAGCTGCCTGCAGTGAAAATTTAAAAAAATTCTATCAACTGGAAAATTTTTGTGCGAACGTCCTTAAGGCATTTGTGAAAATTATATTTTACATCCCCAGGTCTTCATTCCTTTGAGTTTGTATAAATGTATTAGTTTTTGTTGGAACAGAGAAAATTATTGATAATAAGCGGCTAACTGTCTTAAGCAGGTGTCCAGAAATCAGGTTTTTACTGTACTTGAAAAAGAGTTGTACCAGTTACTATGCTTCATTTTTAAGGAACTACCTGAACATGAAAAAGAAGTTTATCAAGAAATGGCACGTCAAGATAAAGCAAACAAGAGATATCGACCTGCTCGGAATGACAGGATGGACTGCACTGGGGAGTATATTTCAGTAAGTTCTTTCTTTGCAAAAGAAGGGCTTTTAATTGAGTGTTGTAGAGCCAGAACCACAATATTGGCTCTGGCCAGTCGCAAAGGGTACCAACAGCTATCGTGTATGACTTGTAATTTACAGAAACGGGTGGATACTGTCAGCTTGAATGAGAAACGGCGAAAGGAGGAAAGAGAAGAGGTGAAAAGGGGATGGCTCCCTGGACAAGGTTTGAACCCAAGCTATTTAGTATTGTAGTTTGTATTCATGTTGAATTCAAATTGAACAGGTGATGCTTAGCAGTGGGTTTTCTGTTTGGTTTGATCAGTGATGAGAGACATACATGTAATAATACACCTTTATCTTACACTGTATGTGTGTGTGGATAACCTACACTTGTTGAGTCGTTTTCTTTCAAGCTAGTAAGGGAGAAACTTTCTTTACATGCCAAATGCTCTAATCTAGCATGATAGGTGCTAATTGGAGACACAACATAAACTAGAAATTATTAAAAATATTTACTAAAAACTTACTCTGGACTAGCTACTAGATAGTTAACAAAGATTCTAATTATAATAAACAGGGCTCGACAAAAGTGCTGTCCGATAGCCCGGGGCTAGTGGAATGACTTGTTTGGCTAGCGTTTTTTTATCATAGCTTGCCCGACGGGAAAGCATCGATGTTTCCTCTTTCCTAAGATAAAATGAAATTTTATAACAAAAAGTGTGTAGCAGAAAGCTCCTCAGACCTTGGGGCTAGTAACCTCAAATAACAGCTTGCCCGAAGGCCAACCACATCTTCGCATTTTTGTCTCACCCTGATAAATAAAATACTTTAGCACACACCATGATTATGAAAATGTTTAAAATGTGAAACAATTGAATGCTAATAATTAATGTGTGAAATTAATACTAAAAATGTTTTTAAAATAGTATATACTCTGCTAGTAGCTGCATTAAAGACATGATTGACATCTGCTGGACTCAAATATTGTTAGACCTATGGTATGAATATTTCTTCACAAGACAGTATAGTAAGGGACTGTAATTTAAATCTCTTGCTCTCTTGGAAGTTTTGCCCATAGGTGTAGTCCCAAGTACCTAACATAAAGTGTTTTCCTTCAAACCTTACTAACTTAGTAATTCAGAATCTTATTTAAGAAAGCCAGAACTTTTCTTTTTCTCTTAAATAACAGTTGGATGAATTTGGATATTTTTTAACTTTATAGCTGTATGTGACGAAAGATTCTATATGGTTGGCTTTATGTCATGTTACAATCTCCCTGATGAAGGATTCCTTCCCTGTGAAATCGGTGCTGTGGAGTATTCTCTAAATGGGGGAATCTTACGAAAGATGCATTACTTTATCAAACCAGGTTTGTCCAAATGTAACAACAAACTAATTAATATTATGTATTTAGCAGGTGTACTACACTCTGCTCTTGGAACGTACTGTTCTGCAATTTTTGTGAACATGAATTGCTCAAAAAGAGACCAGTGTAAGCGTGAGAATAATATTAATGTATAATTTGAAGCAAAGCTCAATGTTGCAACTGCTGGGATGCCAATGCGACCTTTTTTTTCAGTGGCAACTAACTTTTCACACTTTTCACTGATTACTTTTGCTGGTAGCTAAATCTTAGGGGCCAGTTGGCCTTAAGGTTTTTTCTTGAAAGTGTAGTCCTACATGTAGTAGGGTTCACTTTTAGAAAGCAAAACTAAAGTATTGGTATAATGTGCTTTTCTGTTTTTCTCTAGGTGACATCAAAGTAGGCCTTCGATATACAGCCATGAGTACAAGTGAGTAATTGGTTAAAAATTTTAAGTAATGTAAGTTATCATCCTGTAAATAATTTTAAAAAAATGGTTTAAAAATTGTTGCAAATTGTTGCTTTTCTGTGAGACGTTTTTTGCCTGGTAATTTCTTATGGTGTCTTAACTTGAATCTCTGATAGACTTCTTTCTCTAAGGGAATAATTTAAATCTCGGTTAGAGCAGTTTGGCGGTTGTAAACTTACCGAGGTTCTCAATAACTTTTCCATCAGCCTCAGGTGTTTTATTATTTCCACAGACCGGCAAAATGTTTTGAACCAAACTTCTTTTTAAGAAGAACTTTCCTCTAGGTGTTCAAACCAAGTAGGCAAAATTACCCTTGCAGCTAGTTAATTTGGCCAGCGCAATACCTGCCCTTAATGAAACCACTGCAGCCATTGTATTTAAATGCTCAGGCCTTCTCTAATCAGTATTACATCACTGAGTCACTGTACTGGACATGCAACTGAAATGCAGACTGGTAATGCCCCTGGCAGGTGTCACAGGTTCAACTGAGATATCTGGTCATCAACGACTCCCACGAGCTAGGTAGAGATTTGCTCCTTAGATACAGCTCAAAAGAAGGAAAGCCCTTGGCCTTGGTATAATATTTACTGAAATTAACAAACCCTGTGGCGTCATTATTGCTTGGGACAATAACATTGATAAATGGACTTCCATGTTCAGTGTTGTATCATCTCTCATTTTTAATATAATTGGTTATTTTAACTTTTTTTTCCATTGCAAGGATTATGAGTATGAGTTATCACGGTTTTTGACGCTCATCTTGCCGGGTAGGCAAAGTGGTCAGAGATTACTAGTGTTTTGTTTGGGAATTGGATGGCAAATAATTTTTTGTAAATATCTATTTTGCACAACTTATGAATCTCAACTTAACTAGGCAAGGTGGCAGATTGTATTTACCAAATTTGAATGACCTAGTTTGGGCTGGAAAACACTCAGTTGAGTTTTCTATTTTTCCATACATTTGTCTATAATTTTTTTCCTCTTGAACTGCATTTACTAAACCAACTTTAAAGACAAATATCTGGAAATTAGAAAAACTAACTAAACAACTTCTAGCCAAGCTACATCCTTCAAACTTTGTGAATGCAATCTTCTACCTGGTATTTTAACATTGCAACAAATAAAAATAAAATTCAATTTTTGAAAACGTTATTTGCCATCAGATTCCCATAGAAACACTCTAATTTCTGACCACTTTGCTTACTCATCAAGATAGCGTCAAAAACCTTATTTAGGCATGTTGATTAAACATGTATCTACCTTCCATATCTGTGGAACCCGGAAGATAACTGGTGTGGATAACACAAGCATTTTTTTTTTTATTTCTAGGTGAGAGGACTCATAAGATACCGGTAGAGGGTTTGGCTAAAAAGGATGACACATATCGCAAGATCTGGCTGGACCTCTTGCGCTTTGTCAATCCAGAACAGACTGCCGTTTTCCCTCCTGTGTATTCCAGGGTATGCATCGTAAGACCAATAATTTTAATATTACTGTTATAGCAATTAATGTTTTGTCTGTTGCTTTTCAGATTTCAGAAACAAAACAAACTGAGTACTGTTTGCAGTGGTTGGCTCGAAATGCAGGTTGGAGAAGTAGATTGAAAAGAAGGTTTTATTAATGCAGTAGAACCTTGAGATTTTAACAAACCTCTATCTAACAGTCTTATAAAACAAATGATATTCTTAACCCCAATAACAGTAAATATATGGGAAATAGCACCAATGTTATAGTGAACATAGTTTGCCAGTCCCCTGGCCCTTTGGGGTTCCACTGTACAGGTGTAGAAAACGGCATTTATCGGATGGGTACAGATCAACTCAAACAATTTATTATAATAGGGGCAGGGTCATAGTGAAGAAAGAAGTATGCAAGCAAAGGAAGAAGCTTTGCTGGCTTTCCAGCCCATTACACCTTTAAAGGGGAGTGAAACGTCAGGAGAAAAGACCATTTGCCTTAGGAAGGACTTAAAGTTTTATTTCTTAATTGAGAAAGTGCTGCTGTTGTTTTTAATTTAGAAATGCCAAACAAACTGAAGAAGGTGTATGAACTAGAGGGACTAGTATGTGATTTACATGCTCATTTTACGGCTGCTTCTGGAAGTACCCTAGGCATTTCAAAATCAAAGGCCACAGAGCTTCTCTCCAGTACCATTTTTGACTATGAACCTAATTCAAGGTATGTTTGGACATATTGATCTTTCTTGATTAGAGTTTTTGCAACTTTTTGATTAAACTGTAGACAGACATCCAAGGGGTTACTTCAACTCGGAAAAATGGGGTCTGGGTGTTCGAGGTAAAATTCAACACTCCCCGAAAAATATGGCTTTCATTGAGTTATGAAGTAGGGAGCTTTATTTGCTGTACATAATAAGCATCTGATAGAGCCATCTTTTTCTAAAGAATTAGATGAGTAGATCATTAAGTGGATGGTATTTTGCCAGCAGCCTGCTTCCTGTTTCTACTACTCTGCAAAAATACTTGCATCCATAATCAAAGACCTTGATATCAGACCCCAATCTGTGCTCAGACCACCTCCCATCCTCCTTTGTCACATTTAGGGCCTCTTTACACAACCCGGGTTGCCTTTTAGACTGGTTTGAATCACCACAGCGGATAACCCTTTTTGCAGTCAAATGTTTATAGGCGTTTACATGAAAACAGTAGTCAAGCCGGGTCAGGCCCCCTTGCCGGGTAACCCCTCTTGAGACTTGGGTTGACTCGGCTAGAAGGGTTGAAATTTCTTCAATTCTTACATGTAGACAGTGGGCCAAAACCAAAAGCTAACCCGGGTTGGTACTTGCAGTCAAATAGCCATGTTGTTTCGTTTTTTTTTTTAGTTTGTACATCAGGATCTCCCACCATTTCATTACACTTTGTAGGTTTTTTGTTTGTCATCTTTCTTGCCCATGGTTTCAGTTTTTGATCAGTAGGAAGGCTGTCCCGGGTCAGACTCAAAGCAGCCACACACGATTGCAAACTGACAACCCCGGTTGGTGTAAAGTGTTTATTTTAGCAGTCTCTGTGGTGATTCAACCCGGGGTCAAGTAAAGAGGCCCTTAGACACCTCCCTGCTGTTTTAGACGAAGGCTCAGAAAACATGGGTTAGGTAGCAGCTCTTGCAAGGTCTCACTTGAATGGCTTGATACAATAGAACAGACAACAGAAACATTGTCCCTAGCCCCAAAATAATAACAGCTGCTACACTGTTATGACAAATAGAATTGCAAGTGCCAGGCATAAGATCATTGATTTTTTTGCTGCAGTGGATGTTAGGTTTCATAATAAATTTGGTAAACACTCTCATATCCAGAGTGGTCTAACACCATTACCAGTAGCTGAAAACCATTGTTCTGGTCAAGAATATTTGAGGGAATTTAGAAGAAAATCATTTGGTGTTCTGAAACATTTTCAGGTGCGACTGGCATGAAAAAGAGGAGGTAAAATTTTGTGCGCTGGGAACAGTCCTCCGCTACTGGTAAGAAATTACTGCCGTTGTCATCACTACCGTAAATGTTAATCTCACAATAATATTTGACGCAGATTCAGTTATTTCCCTTTAACTATTGAAGTTATTTTCCAGTTATTGTGTGTCAGATTTCCTATGCTCAGTTTATGGGATTCCCCTGACTCCAAACCATCTTCCTGAAAGACCAGATGGAATATTCTGCACTGTAATCAAGCCAGCAGAGAGTAGCCGGTCAATGCAGGAAGAAACTCAGCCCAGAATGAGAAGGCCCATACAGGATAATGGACCTTTTGCTTCAAGAGATTATCGTTACTACAATCAAGGGGCTAGTAATCAAGGTGCAGTGCCTATATTTATACAAACTATCTTCTGTCCCTGTCATGTCTTTCGTGATGTGTGTGATTTTAAGAGAGAACCTCTCTCTCCTGCTAGGTTCACAATGTTAGTGTAGCTTTGAATTTGAGAACTTACTAGATTTTCACAAACTTCAAAGCTTCTTTTGAAAATTGGTCACATAAAGAAGAACCACCAGCAGTAACAGCAGCAGCAACAGCAGTAACTGAAAGCATGTGAAAAAGAACAACTACAGCTACAACCACAACCAGTAGCAGTTGCCAAAAACTTGTGAAAAACTAAAAGTATTATTTCCAAAGCTCTCAAGTTCAAGACCACACTAATCAATTTTGTGCAGAAAATTAAGATGATTTTCTGTAGAGATTGGTTTTTAGAATAGTTGGCTATATTGTGTTTCTTTTCCCTGAAGGTCCCATTTCCAGTAGCAATCCAGGTGCCTATACTCGCTCAGGACCCACCTATGATCAACAGAGTCTGTACAGTGCACAAGATGATGACATTGAATATAACGGCAGAGCACAAGCACCACCACAGGCTGCAGCCTGGCAGGTGTCTCAACAAGCATCTCAACCTCCACAATCTGTGTCAGGCTTTGGAGTGGGGAGAGGACGGGGAAGAGGGCGAGGCAGTCAGCTCAATCAACCTCTTCGGCGACCAAACCTCCCTGGTATGTCCGTAGGTGGGACAGGTTCTGCTTTTCCAGGTGAGTTGTGTCATCATCCATACTCAACTTCTGCAGAAGGAAAAGACCTTTCCAGTGATACCCAGGTCAGAGTGATCGGCTGAGTGGAGCCTAAAATATGCATGAAAATGCTCAGAAATTTGAGTGAAAAACTAAAAGCAAAATTCAGTGCAACTACATGTGGCTAACTCCATGGTAAAAGCTGCCTGTCTTGATTATGCTCTCTCATAATTTTTTTTGAACTGGAAGCAAGCCCAGTAGAAGGTCAATTGCTGCAGCAAAGAGATAAGAAAAGGAGAAAATGGGTTAAGACAAAAAAAAAGTTTAAAAACTAAAAAGAAAAAGAAAAGCCTAAACATGTAGATTGCTTTCAGAGTTTTGATTTCTGAACCATGCTCAAGCAAAAATGTCATAAAATATGATGCTAGTGTAAAGAAAGGCATGTTGTCATGTTGCAAATGCCTTTTTGAGTAGTTTGGAGCTAATTTGGCCCATATCCAAAAAAGTGCATTTTTGGCAAAGAGCTTTTGGAAGTCAATACATGTAGGTTAAACACCAGGCCCAAATAGATGCTGGGTCTACAAGGATGAGTTTGAAGTAAATGCCTATAATGTAATGAAGGTACTGTCACTTATTTAAGGTTGGTGTGTCCTTAAAACCAACCCTATCCACTGCATTTTCATTAATTATTAGGTGCTACTTGTAAGCACTCTATGACTCTTGAATAAAAGGGCCTGGTCACGCACACTTGTTTTGTTAGCTATTTGTGGGGTAGGCCATCCACTAACTATTATATTTGGATTATAAAGTTATTGTTGTTGTTGTTGTTTTTTTTTTTTCAACATAATGTAAACCGTCTATGATTTAGTTGTTATTAATACTGTCTTCATTGCGTGCAGTAGGTGAAGTAATAATGCTTTAACCTTTTATAAATCTCAGATACATCTTGGAGCAGTATTACTGCTTCTGAGCCGTCATCAGCTTCTACAGACAATATTCCAGCATGGGCCAGAGAAGATTCCCAACCCCACTCGGCTGGACGAGGAGCATTAAGAGCCCCTGCCACCAGACCAAAGGTTTATGCTGGGGCAATGAATCCTCCAGCCCCAGGACACGCCCCAATGCCTCCATCTGCTTGGCAACATCAGGCTGCCTGGCAAGGAGGAAGTGGGATAGCATCACAGATGAATTCTCTTAATATGAATGGCTAACATTGGTATGCTGAAGAATCGTCATGTGGTTAATTCCTTAAGCAACTCGTGTCTTCTCTTGGCCAAGAATGCAGACAAAGAGGAAGAAGAATTGATGTAACAATCAACAAAAGTAAAATGTCTTTAGCTACTTGTGTCACCAAAATCTCAGAGTTGGGACTGGTAGTTAATTTTTACAGTGCTGATCATCTGGTTGAGTCATCATAGATGCCAAAAAATGTGCTTGTGCCGAAGGATTCAGAGACTTCTCTGAATTGTCCCAAGAAGTTAGGAGAATTTGTATGTTGAGGACAGGGCTCGAAGGGTCAGCTGTAGACTTTCCTTTAAGTTGGCACAACAACCTATTTATTTTAATACGTTGGCATTTTATTGTGTCCACCTTCTGAGCAATTTTGTTTTTAAAGTTGTGTCAATAACATTGTTACAGTGCCTATGCCACTAGTAAAGAAGACAAATGTGTTTTAAAACAAGTATTATTTCATATCCCTAAAATCACAGCCCTCCTTGATTAATAATAATTATTGGTGTTGTAATTTAGAGATGTTTCTGTTTATATCATACAATGCTCCCTTAGAAAAACTGCAAAATGATTTATTGATTTAATTAAAATATTTATTAGTTGATAAACCTTACTTCAATACCAGTTTGCAGATACTAAGTTTTATCCACCTTAACAGCTTTACTAAACATTACCCAGTTTAAGTTCTGCTCTTTATAAACTAGGTATTTAGAACTTCTAGCTGTTTGCGTTAAGTCTCCTTCTCTGTGAGACTCGTCCTTCCACTATAGTAGAATTCTAACTTAGCTCTTAGGTCGCGGTTAGTCAAGCAAAACCAACTATGCATTCATTCCTCCATATCAATGTGATTTCTTTTGCAGTATTCTCAGTGCTAAACCTTGGAGCTAAGTTGGAATTTTAGTAGAGTAAACTTGGCCTATTTCCAAGGTGACAAACCAAAAGACAAATTATTTAACGGACAAGAACACAGGTATTGCTTATGTCTTCGGTGTTGCCCACCGCTTGTCTTAATGTTTCTCTTCTTTGGTTGACATTAGGGAATAAAACCTCATTTCTTTATCTTTTTGTTATGATGAATAACAGTTATTGGACTGAGTGGAGTACAATACAGGGAGTAATCCAGCAGGTAATTTAAAAATTAGACGATAGTGCAGCGTGAAGGCGATGTAAAATTAAGACCATGATTACTCCCTGAATTCAAGTTACTAATAGGCTAATTCCAATATATTAAAATTCTAACTTGGCTCCAACGCTTAGGGGAATAAAACAAAAGAAATTAATTAGGTTTCCTTTGTTTTATTCCGCTACGCCTCCAAGCCAAGTTTTTATATATCGGAATTGGGCTATTAATTGTATCAATAACAAATTCCAAAATTAAAGAATTTTTAGAGAACTTCATTTTGAGCAAAAAAGTCAGCAGCACTTTCCTTAAGTTTCATACACTGTAGGAAATATTAAGAAGGAAGCTATAAACGTGTGAATGACTAAAGCACTCCACTTCAAACAAGTTGTAGTTGGATACCAGTAATTGGACATCCCGTGATCGTGTGTTGATTATGTGACAATGGGCACATCATGGACCAGTCACAATCAAGGACTTTGTTATTGATACAATAATTAAGATCATGTTCACACTACTTTTAAATCATGGCTAGCCTGCAGTGCAGGCGGATTTGGTGGTTTTCATCTTTCGAATGTTTTGCCGCCATTTTGGATTCGCTGCAGACTTGGTAGACTTTTTACCTCGCCCCAACTCTCCGCTGCCTTTCTAATTCGCCAAAATCCGCCTAAATCATGGCTTGATGTCAAGAAAACCTGGGGCCACCGTCCTAGTTTCAATTGGCCAAATCCAATGAACTAGTAGTATATCAGTTTTCTGCCCTTAGACAATCAAGGTCCTGAGCCAACAAACATGCTACAATTTTTATCTCATTACAAAGAAACTGAAGTTTTACTTTTGGGAAATTGCAAAATGGAATGATGATCTTTAAGTTTTGGGGCAGTTAAATTCATTATAGGGAGTATACGGCAACAACAGAATACTTATGATATGTTGTTGTTATTTAGCCATTGACTACGTTATTGTTAGATAGCTCTTAAAAGATTTAAGAAATTATTGGAACCAATGTAAGCATTTATTCAGGAGCCAATACTCATACCCACACCCTAGAACATAATAAACTTCAATAATCTATTTACCAACGTTGAAATTAAATGGAGCACTAATGTAAGGGATTGACTATTTACAATTAGAACAAGTTGTGTTCTAAAATGTTGATACAACTGTTATCTCGAGAATGTTACTGTTTTCATTGCCAAGATGTTGTTATAATTGTAAATCAATCATTGAAAATGTTAGTACTTAATAAGTAACTTGTAACATGGTTAATTGTAACTTCTCATTTCAACCTATGAACAGACTTTAGGAAGTTCACATTACCATAAATGGCTGTAATATAAACTGCAAGGGACTGCATACGATAAGCGCTGCCAATGAAGGATCTACAAGAGACCTAATCAGCCAAAAAATGTATAAAGACAATAGACTGCAAGGCTGATATTACGTGAAAAAACGTTTCGAGACACCAACTTGACAAGAACCGATAAAGCAGGATCGCAACATCTAACAGTGGACAGCTGTTTCGCTCATAAATTGCACAAATTGCAAAATGACCCATTTATAATATGTGCGTTGGCTCTTTGGCTGGTGTTACATATCCTCACTAAACAGTGCTGACGAGCTCCAGTAAGAGCGAAACGGCTGTCCACTGTTGCGATCCTGCTTTATTGGTTCTTGTCATGTTGGTGTCTTGAAACATTTTTCACGTAGTATCAGCCTTGCAGTCTATTGTCATTACCATAATGCTCGTGGTGCCCAGTAAAGTCCTGGCAAGAACTCTGCCAAGATTAATACAGTTTTCAACCTATTGCTAGTGTGGGCGTGAGGTAGTAGGCAAAAAATAGTTTATGTAAATATTTATTTATCATGGTTTGTTTGCATTGGTCCTGAAAAGGGGTATTTTGGCTGGGTATTATATTTTACGTTTCAAGCAATCAAGAATCTCTATGCTCATTACACATATCTATATTTTGGGCCGTTTTGTAAATTTTTTGGTATATTTGGAGATGAATAGTTTTTCTCAATAGATTAGTAAAATTTATGGAAACAGGAAATTTTGAATATTTGTTGTTTTAAAATAAGAGTTTGAAGTTAAAAATTGGTAGATACACTCCAAACAGTTGCCCAACAACCTGGATGCCATTGTGCAGTCGGGCAACTGTCTGGTGGTGTTCCATAACCCTTTTTTTCCCTTTCAACTTCTCTTTAAACTTACCAAAATTCCACTTAAATTCATGTGAATCCCCGCCTTAAACAAAGGACACTAAAATCGGCCATTTTGGGAGATTGGCCAAAGGGGGGACCAAGGGAAACTTCTCAAAATCCGCCCAAATTGTAGGCCGACTTCGAGATTGACAAAACACATAAAAATTATCTTACACCCGTAATTTGAGAAGAAACGCATTTAAGGGAGATATTTTATGGTACTTTGAATTTTCATCAAATTAGTATGATTTGTATTGGCCGCCATGTTGGAGGACATACTCTTGCCCTCCATCATGGCGGCCAAAAGTACTTTTTGTTTATATCTTGTTAAATGTTTGATAGTTACGTTCAGATGTGCTGTAAACGTTACCACATCATCTTTTCAACATTTTCCTCGAAGTTCAAGGGCAAAATTTGTGTCAGGAAACGGTAATCATAATTTTAAAAATCAAGTTTTGGTCACGTGACCAGCTACGGACTTTCTTATTTTGAGCAAATGGTGCGGGTTTGAAAAACCAAATCACTATTATTATGTTTAAGAGATGACCCACTATTTTCCAAATCCATCAAATCTTCAACATTTCATATTTTCCTCAGTTTAACCTATCCTTTGAGAAAACATTTACTGTTTGGTATCCATCTACTTATTGTTCAGTTCAAATTTCAATTTTCCTAGTCCATCAAATCTTCAACATTTCATATTTTCCTCAATTTAACCTATCCGATTCAACTCTTTTACCGGACTCAGTGGCCTGCGAAAACTTCGCTCCCGACCCAAGTCGACGTTTCGAGAGAACGGCTGTTCTCGCAGGCTAAAGACGCAGGGATTTAGAAAGTTTTAAGGGTTGACCAATCATGGTCGGTAGTTTTGGGGTGGCGTGATATTTTGTACAATGAAATTTTCCATTCCGCTTGAATGCTTCTGTCCTCGTGATCATTGTGGACTCTGATCTGTTCTGACAACCAGTCTGCGGCGATCTTGCTGAAGGAGCGCTATTCTGTATTATCGGTTGGTAAAAATGGACATCTACTAAAGGTTAGTAGAAGGAAAGATTTTAAAGAGACTTCAGGTCAGGAAAAAACATTTACTACTGGGAATAATTCAGTTCGCGTGACCAGACGGATTCACCGTTTGGCCAGACACAACGACAGTGGGATTCTAATTTAACTTTTACTAAGTAGGTGCTCTTTCTATGTAGGAATATATCTCCTGTTCATAGTCACAGATATACATCAAAGTGCTCATCACTGCTCAGCTTTGTTTGCATCGGTAATTTCGATTTACACTAAGACAAAATGTAATCAGTAATTAAAAATGGTACGTCAGATTCGAGTCAACATACTTGTTAAATACAATTGCATGTCATTCCGGTCCTTGGTGCCTACTGATTTACACTGGCTCCTTTACGAGTAAGTTAAAAAAAACTGCACAACGACAAAACTTCTCTGCACAGTAAGAAAATTATGAAACAAAATTTATGTAATAGAAAGGAATGTTATAATTGGCAGTATTTGTCTGCGTATGTTTATTGGTCTAAAACAACAAGATGGAAAGCTTTTGGTTGCTTGCTTCAATCAGCCACCAATCTTTCAAACACTTCATTCACCACGATGTATATTCCTTAACTGGCCAATAAAATAATCGTGTTTTTTATACTATCATCGCACTGTGCAATGTGACTTTATTTATATTCAAAAGAGTTCTAGCTGTTTCAGTGAGTCACACAAAACTAAGCAAAAACAATAGCTTCACTGTAGTGCGGAAAGCTTCAACGCCGAATCTTAAACAGAGAAGCAGTTATCACGAGCATTTGAAAGATTAACTTGCAAAATGCGATAGAAATAGTTTGCAGCCAATTTCCACAGACTTCATTACACACTGACAAATAAATCTTGACGAAGAAGAATATTAGCCCGCTTTACTGATTTATTTATTCTTTGGTTATCAGTAATGATGGGGCTTTAAACAGTCGATATTCACCAATGCATTACATTCTTATCATGCCTATTTGCAAAACAACTGTTAAATCTTTGGGTTTGTTTCAAACCCATCTTTATAAAAAAGAAATGCTTCACTTAGTAGCAAATAACAAGTTTATACGATCTTAGTATTCTTTATGGTTAAAAGTGTCATGCATGTAGTTTTTTTTAAGGAAACCAGCTCCAAAAGTTTAGTTTTGGTTTCATTTGCGTTTCTGAATGAAGTCTTTTAATCTCGATGTTTTATTTACTAGCAAGATGAAATTCATAATGGCTTCTAGTACATCAATGTTGATTCGTAAACTCTGAACGACTGCTCGTGTCCTTGGTGAATGTGAGAGTAAGATTAAAATGTTGGAGGACATAATTTCCTTGTAAGAAATATTCTCCTGACGCATTAGAGTGATAAACCCAACCAATGTTTTACAGGGATTTAGAAATTTTTGACGAGTACTGAGTAGGAAAACTTTTATCGAGACATACTTCAGGCCAGGAAAAGAACATTTACCACTGAAAACAATTCAGTTTGCGGGACTAGACGGAATTAGAATTGAATAAAAATTAGAATCCCACTGTCCTTGTGCCTGGCCTTGTGTCTCCTGTTCATGGCCACAGATATACATCAAATTACTCATCACTGCACAGCTTTGTTTGCCTCAGTACTTTCAATTTACACCAAGACCAAAAAGAAGCCGGTTATTAAAAATGTTACGTCAGACTTGTTTCAACAGTTGCATGTCAGTCCCCTTGGTGACTGATTTACAGTGGCTCGTTTACGAGTAAGTTTAAAAACAACTGCACAACGACAGAACTTCTCTGCTCGGTAAGAAAATTATGAAACAAAATTTTGTGTAATAGAAAGGAACGTTATATTCGGCAGTATTTGTCTGCGTATGTTAATTAGTCTAAAACAACAAGATGGAAAGCTTTTGGTTGTTTGCTTCAGTCAGACACCGATCTTTCAAACACTTCATTATCACGGTGCATATTTCTTAATTGGTCAATAAAATAATCCTGTTTTTGATTTTGATCACTGTGCAATGTGACTTTATTTATATTCAAAAGAGTCCTAGCTGTTTCAGCTGAGTCACACAAAACTAAGCAAAAACAATAGCTTCACTGAAGTGCGGAAAGCTTCAACGCTGAACCTTAAACAGACAAGCAGTTATCACGAGCATTTGAAAAATGAACTTGCAAAATGCGATAGAAAGAGTTTGCAGCCAATTTCCACAGACTTCATTGCACACTGACAAATAAATCTTGACGGAGAAGATTATTAGCTAGTTTTTTTTTTTTCGCCGGTTATCAGTAACGATGAGGCTTTAAACAGGCGATATTTACCAATGCATAACATCCTTATTATGCCTATCTGCAAAACAACTGTTAAATCTTTGGGTTTTGTTTCAAACCCATCTTTATAAAACACATGTTTCACTTATAGTAGCAAATAACAGTGAAAAACTGTGACTGAGGTCTTGAAAATGCTGCCCGAAATCGCAGGCCGAGGGCAGCATTTTCAAGCCCGAGGTCACGGTGTTTCACTATACGGACCGACCCTAAGGCAACAACAGAGTTAAAACTCTTTTTTACCTGCGGTAAATTGGCTAACAAATTGGATTGGTTGTGTAACTTTGTCATTGAGTCGGCTTACGGCCCGCTCACGAGCTCTACAAAAAGATAATAGGTTAATTTAAATTTGACAGTATACGTGTTGGTGTAAAACAGCAAATTAAAGGTGGAAAGCTTTAGCTTACTTGCGTTTCTCTGCTGAGATACCAATTTGTTGAACATTTGCTTTGCTATGCTTTTTAACACAGTACGCTTTGACCTTCGTTATCAAAAGAGTTGTAGCTGTATCATTGAGCAACACAAAACTAAGCAACAACAATTATAGTTTCACTGTAGTGCAGAAAGCTTCAACACTGAAGATATAAACAGACAAGCAGCTGTCACGCGCATTTGAAAAAGTAACTTCCAAAATGTGATAGAAAGAGTTTGTATAGACAGTTTCCTTTACGCAACGAATGTATCTGGACGGAGAAGAAAATTAGCTGCTTTCTTATGGATCTGTCAGTCATGTATCAGTAGTCGGTGAAGGCTTTAAATTTTTATCATGCCTGTTTGCAAAACTGACAACTTTTGAATGTTTGAGTTTGTCTTAAGCCCGTCGGTTTAACAAACATGGTTAACTTACTGGGAAATAACAGGTTTCTATGTTCTGCTTACCCTTTATGGTCATAAGAGTCATGTAGTTTGTTTATGGAAACTCCAATTCTTTTAGAGTTCGATAAAGTTGCATTTGTGATACACTGGATGCCAGAGGTCTTCTCGCTCGCCAGCTGCAAGGAGCGTCCATCAGAGCGAGTAGTGCTCAATTCTAGCTGTCGCCCCCAACGAGAAAAAAACCTCTGGAACCCAGAGTACATTTGTAATTGTGCGTTAAGACTTTTGATTTCGATGTTTTTATACCGGTAAGATGAAATTCATAATGGCTTTTAGCACATCAAAGTTTATTCCTAATCACTGAACGACTGCTCTTTTTCTTGGTGAAAGCAAGAAGCTGGACTGAAATGTTAGAGGATACAGTTTTCGTGTAAAGGAAAATTTTCCTGACCTAGTAGAGCGATTAAACGTAATGCAATTAAGAAAATTTATCCTAAGGGTTTTGATCTCGTATTGCTACTTTCAGATTTCGCAGCGGCATTTTCAATTTTGACCAAGAGCAAGTGTTTTATGTGTTACTTGAGAATAGAGCAAATCTGTTTATTTCTACATTTCGTGTAGCTCCTTGGTAACTGACCCCGGACTGACTGACACTTCTGTGTGTCACTTTCAGTGGATTTAAAACCAACTCCACGACTGCAAAACGTCTCTGGGTAAGAAATTTTGACAAAATACTGATATGTGCATTCAGTAGTTTGTCTGATTATAGGTTTTATTTACAAGTGTTTGTCTGCATGTGTATTGGTCTAAAACAACAAGTTAAGGTGGAAACCTTTTACTTGCTTGCTTTTCTCAATTTGAATAACTTTTCTTTTAGAAAAAAAGCGTACATATTTCATGCAGCCCGCTTTGACTTTCATTGCGTTCAACGCAGTTTTGGCGATGGTTTCAGTGAGATTTAGACATACAAAGAATAAGCAAATACCATTCTAAACTTCACTGTATAGGGCAGAAAGCTTCAACGCTGACCACATAATTAAACAGACCAGCAGTTGTCAAGTGCATTCGAAATAGTAACTCTTGCAAAACGTGATATATAGAAAGGGTTTGTAGCCAATTTCCACAAACTTCATCACACAACGAATGTATCTGGAAGGACGTGAAAAGAAACCTTTTTTATGTACATTATTTTGTGGTGTATTATTGGTGATCAGTAATGGTCTTTGCAGACTTAAAGGTTCGGTGTTCACTAGTGCATTCCATCCTTATCATACCTGTTTGCAAGACTGTACGTTAAATCTTCGGGTTTGTCTTAGATTAAACCCATATCATGTTTGTGATAAAGCTTCAGCTGATGTTTTATAGACAAATAAATTGTATTTACTAGCTTTTCTTATTCTTAATGATCAATATACTTTTATTGCTGACAGCAGGACAGAGCAAGTTGATATGAAATCTTTGACGTTAATTGACACCAGAAGATCGAAGGACAGTATTTCCTTATAGATGGCGAAGAAATAACTTTCAATTCGTTCAACGACTTCATAAACACTTCTGCCAATCGCATGCCCTACAGAACTGTTAAGACATGGATGAGGTTTCTTCTCTCCAATCCACACAGGAAGCTCTAGCCAGAACATGTAAGTATCTATTTGTATTATTATTATTATTATTTTGCTCATTTCTTTTGGATTCTATTGGGGATCTGAATGACCATCAAGGAGAGTAACAAGTACATGTAGTAACATGCACATTGGAGTTGGAAGGGCAAGAGGTATCTCAAGTACGATAATTTCCATGCATTTATACCCCAGTACAGAAGAAAAATTAAATTGCCTACTCGTTTATTTTTCTCATTTAGGTCTTAATTAATCTATTTATTTGTTTATGTATTTATTACTGAGGTTTTTAAATTATCTTGAGAGCTTAGCAAGATTACATATTGTAAACTGCCATTGTAATTGACATGTAAATCAAAAAGATAAGAATATCTGAACTAATGTGTCACAGTTAACATTCAAATTATTTGAAGGTTGATACATAGTTACAATAATCACTTAATGACTGGCCCCAATGGAAACAAAACTCACTGTTTCACGCGGGGCTAGTCATGAAGTGTTTTGTTATACCTTCCAACTCAAAACTAGAAGAAACTGCAAAAAATTGTTTGCTTTGTGGCGGCTGGCTCATAAATTTGCTGCGGTTTCACGGAGTACGACCTGATCACGTGGCGGGATCACGCGGAAGTCGAAAGTTCATGTTGTTGTTTTCCTAGATAGTGAGTTTTAATTGCCCTAGGGAGTTAGTGAGCTTTGACCCACGGCACGTAACACGTTTTTTCCTATCGGAAAACGTATTTGAGTTGGGTTAATACTTCAGGAAAGTAACAGGTTATATTTGAAGGTAAGAAAGGTAAATCTTGATTTAATTTAGAGTAACAAACTCCGCTTATTGAGAGCTAAAAAACTACTTTGCAGGAAGTCCACTCTTTAAACAACAACAACCATTTATTTTTGCTTTGTACATAAAATATTATATAGCAGAAAATAAGTTTAACTTAAATAAGCAAAAAAAAATACTCAGAATAGTAAGGAACTAAACAAGCTGAGTAGTTACAAAGAATGTTATGCCTTAGATCGGTTGTAGAAATAATAAAGAAAAGAAGAGGGAGAAGAAGAAAAAAAGAAATGTAGATATAAATATAAAAATGAAAGCATGAAGAAAAAAATACAAGTAGCCATAGTACCAGTTGTTGACAAAGCATTGTTTATTAAGAGCGATAATAACTTGACGAAAAATACTAAAGAAAAACACTAAGCTAGCATTAAACATAAGAACTTAGGAATTTCTTAGTCAAGTTTTGTTTAAATCAAACGTAAAAAGATAAACTTTTTATCTCTTCATCTAAATTGCTCCAGATAGAAGGACCAGAGAAATGTAGATTGAACTTGCCATAATTAGTTCTAACCTGATCAATATAATATGTTGACTTTGATGCTAGCCCAGTATTATAGTTATGTTTAGATGATATGAATGTAAAGTAATTGTCGAAGGCCTTAGGTAATAGATTATGGTAATACTGAAACATAAAAATGGCAGTTTGCATAGTAACCACATCCATGAATTTAATTAAGCCTAACTGAAAAAAATATAGGGCTGGACTGAGCATCTCGTTTTGTAGCCTGTTCCATGCTCTCTGTCAGTGGAGGACTGAAAAAGCTGGCGGGCAACGAGCGGGGTCTGGTAGGGAAAAAGGAGAGGTCAGAGGTCCCACCCTCTCCTTTTCTCTCCCAGATCCCGCTCGCCGCTGATCCTGCTTGTCGCCCGCTCGCTTTTTCAATCGTCCTCACTGACCGAGAGCCTGGAACAGCTAGGCTACTCGTTTCAAGAATGTGATTATACGTAGAGCCTGTTTTTGCAAGGTAACAATTGGTTTTAAAGTTATGGCATAAGTAAATTCCCCAGACAACCAAGCCACAGGCAAGAAAGGGATACACTAAGGAATAATAAAGCTGAGTGAGAATATCTTCAGTAACAAAATGCCTGAGCTTAGATAGGATACCAATACCTCTTGAAATTTTCTTACTGAACACTTCACGAACATTTTATTTTTCCAATTTAAATGACAATCAACAATAACTTAAGTATTTGACATAAGTTGTATGCTCCACAGGTATACCTCGGCCTGAGCTTTTTAAGTTAAAAGATAGAATTTTTCTTTGAGGAGGATGAAAAATTACAAAATTTGTTTTGTCAATATTTAAAGATAACTTATTTAATTGTAGCCATTGATTAAAATAGCGTAACTATATATTAATAAAAAAAACGAGGAAACAAAAGGAAATACGAACTAGTTAAATTGTAAACTTGACATAAAATAAAAATAATGGTTTACAATAAAAGATAAAAATATAACATTGTCAATAATTTATCACTAAATTCATAAATCCAAGCGGAAGTGAAATCAACCTTGACTTTAAATGACTCTTAATGCTTTCCAACATACTTTTGGTATTAAAACTCACTTCTTGCAGTATTTAGGGCTCTTAAACGCTATTCCTACGAGCTGGAAAAAGAAACTAAAGAACACCTACGACGAAAATGAAGCTTACGACTGCGAAAATAAGATCATTGATCTACAAAATACTTCAAGTAAGATGTTTAGAAACATACTGAAAAAAAAGCTTTTTGAGAAGCCTTCCTCAGTGGCAAAGCTTGAAAGAGCAGGTTTTACTACGGATGAAATTTCGCATATTTACGAGCTTCCTTTCAAACTAACTCTTGATGTCAGATTGTCATTTTTTCAATTTAAGATTAACCACAATATTCTGTACACAAAAAGTAGGCTCTTGAGGGATAAGATAACAGAAAATGACAAATGTTACCTTTGCAGTGGAAGTCAAACACTGGTGCATCTTTTTGTCGATTGTGAGTTTAGTAAAATATTTTGGACTGATTTTACTTCTTGGTGGAATTGTAAAAATAACACGCAAATCAGGCTCCAACAGCGTGATATTCTATATGCTTTTCATCCCGGAAAACAGTCCTTTTTAGGTATCAACTACTGTTTGCTCGCGGCCAAAAATTACAATTACTTCTGTTTTAATTCCTACCTCACTTTTTTAAAAAAACAAGCTCGGACGGACAAAAAGAAGATTCAACGCCTTGTTACTCTCTAGAGCACTCTTTTCTGTTGTTGTTTTGTTTCGATGACCGTAATTCGTGGCTTTTGTATAAGGTAGTGTTAGTATCATAAGTAACAAAGACCTGTCTTTTTTGATTGTTTGTTTCGTTTTGTTTTGTTTTGTTTTTTTAAGAAAGGTTGTAAGTAAGGGCTGTATTACCTGTATTGTTATTGTAAGCAATGTCAGTATTGTAAGTTTCAAATAAAAAGAAAGAAAGAAAAAAAGAAATCAACCTTGACTTTTCACCTTTGACTTGCTCGTGATTTTGTTTTGGTTGCTTCGCTAGTTTCGGTCATTTTGTTTTGGTTTGTTTCAGTGGTCTCATCCGGGAGGTTAAGATGTGAATTGTTGTTTTAAACTAATATTGACTCGGAAGAGATGCATATTTCACAAGTCAACTTATGGAAATTTATACATATATAAAAATAAACTTTCACCTACCGTTTCCTGTCCGGGCAACTAATTCTGACATCACATAAGTTTGGCTTTGTTCTTCAGTAAGACTCTAAGATAAATCTGTGAACACGCTGGGGTGGCTGTGATTAAAATTTCGTAAGCAGAGTAGGTCGAAGCCGTACAATCGGTTATTGTGGGCAACAACAACAGCTGAGCAATTAATTTGAACAATTATTTCTTTTTGTAGTAAGAGATGGCACACCCACAGATAAAGAACTAGAAGAACTGGGTAATGAAATTGTAAAATGGAGACAGCTTGGGCGTCGCCTTGGGTTCAGGGAACCACAGCTCGAACAAATAGATCAAGCTTCCAACCGACTTTCTGAAAAGGTATACAGCATGTTCTTGCAGTGGAAACAACGACTAGGTTATTCTGCAACCTACAAGGCTTTGTGTGATGCATTAAAAGACGACCTTGTACAACGCAAAGACTTGGCAGAACAGTTTTGTTACATTAATGTTAAGCATTTCTATAATTAATGTTAAATGCTGTCCCACTTGGTCTATTTAACAATTAGACCCGTAGCCCTTTCGGGCTTTCAAACACTGAACTGTCTTTCTTTTCGGGTAAAGAACTTACATTATGTAGAGCTTCCGCAGTAGAAATCCACAAAACAACAACTAACATGGCGACTGTTTTCCCGCCTTCCTTCCAGGCCGCTATGCCTTATGGGAGGCACAGGCCTCCCAACACTAGTGACTAATCTTACAAACAAACAAATCGATAAAAGGTAATAACAAGTATCACCCAACTAGTCGGACAAAAAAGGCAATAACAAAGTTAGCAAATGCAAGTTAAAGAAATCTTTATTTGAGGGAAAAAGCGAAAGAAAAACCGGCGAATTTCTATTACTATTAGTCCCCTAGTAGCCTAGCCAATCAAAATGCAGGATTTGCATTAGTCCACTAGTTGGGTGATACTAATATGGTTTAGAAAGGCAATAAAATTTACTCTTGCAGCACCTCTCTACATCCAGGTGTTAATTGACGGGGTAATGCAAAGCACTGATAAGCAATGTTTGCTTTATGTCACTAATCAAGTATCTCTTTCTCTGTTTTTATTGACAACTTAATTAAAAAGGAATGTATCAACGGAATAAAAATTTACTAGTCCAAGTCACGAAGTCACTCGCTTGCAGTGTAATTAATGTCTGTAATATACCTACACTGACACTGATATGGTATGGGGTGGGCTGTCAATAGGCTGCAGTAAAAACCTACAGTGTCTACAAAACAGAGCAGCACACTTAGTACAACGGAGGACCACTGATATTAGGGTGGATAAACTTAGAAACAGAGAATCATGCACAAGTGTATTTTAGTTTATAAATGTTTAAATAATCTAGTTCACCCCCTATTTTTGTGATCATTTCATAAGAAATCATTTTATTCACAGTCATAACACCAGAAACAGAAACAATCTTCACTTACCAGCCCCTAAATTAAGTCTAGGAAAAAACACTTTTAGGTATTCAGGCTCGGTCCTTTTTAGTAAATTACCTATAACATTGAAAGGAGTACATCACTCTCCCATTTTAAGATCCTTCTTAAACAATATTTTACTAGATGAGATATTGTATATTTTATTAGCTTTTATTATTTTTATCTAGTTTTTTTATTCTACACGATTGTTGTCTTTTTATCTCTTCTAGCCTGTGGTAGTTTTTTATTTATCCTGTAGTAGTCATTAATTACACAGGGCCTCCATTGATACCTGCCTAGCGCTGAAAGGGCCACCCTGCTTAAATAAAGATGACTTGACTTCAGCTGCCAATGTCTTTCATAGTGTGACAAGCAAAAGATTTTTCAAGATAATTCAAATATGTCTGAAGATGTCCAAACTTTTCAAAGACTTCTCGGCAAAGGTTTCCTTGTCTGGGTCACACTGATCTGTTTCACCAAAGATTGCACTGTTGCCAGTACAAAGTAACTTTTTAAACAATAGGCATTCATTAGGCGTTCAGCCATTCTGTTTCTAAGAACACTCCAAGGGGCTTGGTAACCAGGCAGACGTTGAACTTGACATGATAAATGCAATATCTGCAGCAGATGTTACATTTATCGTGTCAAGTTCACAAGCTATTGTGAATTAATTGAATGCTCTCGACCAATCAGATTTTTCATAGTGAGTCTGAAGTATAATAACAATAATAATAATAATAATAATAATAACAATAAT